>OX465108.1:7377520-7645477 GCA_949987565.1 Luidia sarsii | reverse complement strand
TTACACGCGAAATCAAACATTGAACACCGGGTGGTCCCAAGCTTCACTCATTCTACAATAATTATATCAGTTAATTAGACTCCAAAGGCCCCTGATTAAAAAACAGCTGTGCAACCAGCAAACTCAACATTCGGTATTAGCAAGTTGCCAACACGGATTGACACCTGAAATATCACCAGTTTGAATGAATCAGAAGTCTCCGAAAATTTACAACAGTAGGCTATTCGGCATGTGAAAGATATAAAAATAATATTTGGTGCAAAATGTAGACAATGAACTGTGATGGGCAAAGGGGGGAGGGCAATGAAATAAGATAGAAAAGAAAATATGTTTTACTTTTCTAATTCCGTAGTAAAATTTAATCAAACAAAAATCAAACGCTTGGGAGAGAAAAAAGTTACGCGGTGTCAGACCAAGCATTCAGACCTCCCGGGACCTCCAGGGTTGTCCCGTGTGCACGGGTCTCTATAGAGCTCTTCTGGCTTCGGTACCGGTCCACCGCGCGTCCTTCCCTGCCCTCATCCATATAGGCCGTAGACCCATGCGACATGTGAGGGAGGAAACACAACGGCCCCTAGACCTTGGCCGCCGAGTCGACCAAAATCATTGTGTCCCTGTACGAAGACGCAAACCTGGATTATGAGGACAGTCCCAGCATGACAGCGACGCATCTGGATGCGCCACATGCAACGTTGTTGGTTGCGGGAGTTTTTTTAACACCTTAAACTGCGGGATCGCGGGATCGCGCCGAGGGGAAAAAATTGAATTGAAAATGGTGGCCCACGGAATCGAACTCGGACTTACAGGTTGGTAGCCGAGCGTTTTTACACGAGGCCACTCTCGCTGGATTGTGTAACGTTTCCTGACTTCTGACGCTTCAATGGGCAAACCGGATTATAGGGGGGTCTGCCGTTGGTGGCGTGCTTGTGGACTTTATGGATGCAGAAGGGTGCAGAACACAAAATCGAGCTCCCATTGAACACTGTACAAAAACACTCACTTTCAAAGCCAATTATCCCACACCCAAAAGTCTCTCAGTTCTTGTAGCTATACTTAGAATTGTAGTTTGGACCTTCATCTCTCAGATTCTTTCCAATTTTAGTGCTCTTAGCCGATTAGATTTTTTGCTAATTACCCCCAGAAAAAACACCCCCAAAACGTGTAGGCGTCGAAGCCGAATGTCTGCAAGGATTTTGGGATGGACCCCTCCACTTCCACAGCCTATAATAGGGCCACATTTAAAGCCAGATATGGTCCAAATTAAATACCAAATTGAAGAGTGAAACCCCAGGTTGTCTTTAAGCTTCACTTGATCTACAATGTATCAGTTAATTAGCCTCCAAAGACCCCTTATTAAAAACAAGTTGTGGGACCACACTTTATGATAATCAGCTCGGCGGAGCCATCTTGGATGGATTTTGTGTGCTGCACCCTGACTGGTACATGCCACATGGTCCCTTTAACTGACGAGTGACAGTAACTGCATTGTACCATGGAGGTATTCCTCCATGATTGTACTATTGAGTTTCACGTGTGCGATTGCTACTGCAGTGCAACTGCACGATCGAAACGAAATATCACAACCAAAGATAGTATAGCGGCGCTATAAGATCTTTGTTAAAAGCCAGTGTGTAATTTAAATAAAATAATGAATATTCATGATCAACAACTATACGCGCACATGTACATGTACATGTATCGATACATAATGTAATTTCGTTCGGTTGAGCGAGGCAGTGAATGAGAACGAAATTAAGTTCTTAAGTGTGGAATATCACTCCGCAGAGCGGAGGCGTACAGTAGTTAAGAGTCTGCATGGGTATAATATACATGTACAGTACATTGTGTACATTTACATGAACATTTCATGCAATACATGTACATGTACATGTACATGTACACTGCCGTGCAAAAGTTTGATCGCACTTATATTATAAGGAAGGGTGTGGCAAGAATGCGCCATCTGCGTTCCGACAGGCAAACCCCTCACATCAATTTCTCCAACTCATTTTGTTATTTGCAAGGCTTTTCCCACTGGGTTTTTCCATCCTACAAATAATATGAATGAAGTTGATGAGGAAGATCGATGCACTGAGATACATTAATATTAATGTGGAGTCTGAACGACTGATCACAATGCTATTATTATCATTTTAAGTTATAACTAATCAAGTTAAAATGTATAATAGGCATAGCTAAAAATAGATGGAGCACCATCATGCACTATACACGTCTAATTTTGTAAGAATTGTCATTTAATTGAGAAACAAGGAATAAAGGGTCGGTGTGCCTGTCGGTCGCCCTCCCAATGTTGTAAAACTGAGTGTATTGTAATTATTAAGAACTGACATTCAGAAATTCAGAAAGTTTTTGTATGAAACAGGTCTTTGAAAAAACACGTGAGTGCGATCAAACTTTTGCACGGCAGTGTACATGTACATGTACATGTACATGTATTGCATGTAATGTTCATGTAAAAGTACATGTACACAATGTACTGTACATGTACACAATGTACATGTACATGTACACAATGTACATGTAGATGTACAGGCACATGTACATGTACATGTATCGTGGGAACCCCCGTTTTCGACGCTACACGTTTTCGACGCTTAAGGCCTTTTCACACTACGCAACGCCACACCGGCATTTTCTCATGCGTGATCGTTTCACACTACACACGGCATCGAACTTTCAACACGGGTCCAATCTGAAAACTCCCATAATGCATTGCGGTGCGTCACGGCACTGTATTGCTGTCTTCTCGAATCCGGCAGCCGCCAGCGCCTCGCTTATTTTTGCGACGCAGTGGCTATTGTTTATTTGTTGCCACTGTTTTATGAAAGAAAATTACAACGTTGATTTAAAAGTACAATAGTTTTATAATTTGTATAGTGGTCTTTTAACCCTCCCTTACTCCTTAGTAAAATCGAATGACTTCTCGTATTTTCTGCCGCCACATGCACGCACGCGAAGTCGACATCGTAGTACAGACTACAGTGCATCGCTGACGACTTTGTTAGGGACCCGGTTTTTTGCCGATCTCACCCTGCGAGAGCTAATTCTTATATACATGATTGCAAAAAGACATCTTTTTCCATTCCGATAATGACAGGGATATTGCTTCAAGACAAGCAAATTATGTGCCTACAGCTAGAGAAGTTGTCATGTTTCTTGTGCCTGTACTGAACTCGAGGCAGAGCTGCCTGTGCATGTGGGGTTTAATACCCCATGCAACCACGGACGTATAAATATACGTCCGTGCATGCAACAACAAAATCTGGCATGTTTCGGTTCGTTGCATTGTCACCGGATTGTCACCGGCTGCCTGAAACCCACCCCAACGGAGTTCCTCCCGGTACTATCTGGCATCGCACCAGCCGCTCTACGCAGGGAAAACCACACACACAGACTTGTGAGTAAGGCCTCGCAGGACCCAACACATCTCCTGCACAAACCCGTGGTAGACTCCCAAGACCCTGGTCGCCAGCGTCTACCTTCCCGGCGCCCGTTCTTCCGCCACCCAGCAATTTCTGGTGGTCCCCCGGCCCTTCAACCATGGAGGAACACACTTGAAGTATGGAGAACCAGCTGGCAGGAGACCCCCCGACCCCCTCAACTCTCAGTCAACCCAAACACGAGTTTACCACCGGGCGCGCTGACCTTCCTCGCAAGGACTGGTCAACACTAAACCGGCTACGGACGGGTGTGGGCCGTTTCAACGCCACCATGCACCGCTGGGGCCTGCGCCCATCAGCAGCCTGTCCATGCAGAGCCGAGGAACAGACCGCCCACCACATCATCCACGAGTGCCCCACCTTCCCCCCACCCAATGCCCTTGACCTGAATGACCTGAGTCCCGACGCAGAGAGCTGGCTGCAGCGGCTGAGCGACATAGCCTAGCTGCCTCACACGAAAGAAGAAGTTGCACTGTACGTATCTGCAGTGTGGCGCTGCCACGCATGCGCACTCGGCCGTCTCCCAACACGGGTCGAACTCAACCCGGAGACGTTCACATTACGGCTTTCAACACGTGTTGAAATTTTCAACACGGGTCGAGAACTCTCAACCCACCTCCCGAGCAGGGTTGGTTTCAACACGGGTCGAGCGCTCTACACGGGTCCGACCCGTGTTGAAATGTTGTAGTGTGAAAAGGTCAGTCATTGCAACACGGGTCCGACCCGTGTTCAACACGGATATTTTTCATGGTGTGAAAAGGCCTTATGCCTTCTAACTCACATCGCACGATGAAAATAACTCCGTATAACGATCTCAGACTTCGTATCTTACAGTTGGTTTCCTTCTCTTGTCCGTCACCGAAAATGTGGAAATTTAAGGCTTTTCCAGTAGGCCAAACTCGTACGTGTGATTCAAAAAGTTGCTCTTTTGGGGTCTTTTTTCCTAGGTACAAAATTGGCAGTTGCTTCGAAGCTCCAGTTTTCTTTATTGTTGGTCCTAAAAAAAATCTGAGTGTACCATAACAAACCCCAACATCCGTAGAAAAAAAATATATCGCGCAACTTGAGGCAGTCCGTTCTGTGTAAAAACTATGGAGCCTCCTATAGGGCGTCTTGCTTATATAATTTTTTAAAATATTTTTATTATTATTATTTAAAGACAAAAAGTAACATGGCCCAATAGGCTTTTATGAAAAATGAAAAAATAAAAGGGCAGCTAGAGAAAGTACCAAGAAGGAGGTAATGTGTCTCTGGAATGACATTGGGAAAGGTCATAACTGAAGAAGCAGTGAGAACGAGGATTGTGGAGTTTTTTTTAAACGTCACAAAAGAAGACATCAACCAGACCAATACGTTTTAAGCATAAATTATGAATGATTTGGGGAAAGTTTTAGAAGCAGTGTGCAAAAAAAACAACCAAAAATGAACACACAAAAAACATACGGGGAATCATTTTACAGTGCCACACAGCATTTTGAGTTATTTTAAGAATTTATTTTGCGTTTGGCTGCACTGGGACACCTTACTAAACACCACCGACGAAAATAGGTGACGATGCTTACTGCGCGGTGCGACGCGGACGTCAACAAAACCGGGTAATCTTACGAAAGTGACAAGCTTGATCAACCTTCTCTATGATTATTCTAATACTAGTCTGTGGTGTGGAGAAAGTGATTGAAACCTCTTTTAGTGTGATACTTTCGTCCACATTTTGCAGTTTGAAGAAAAGTCCTTATATCGTCGAAAACCGGTTACTGGAGGATACATTACGTAGCATGGAGGAATAAGTCTCTACTTAATTATTCCTCCATGGTAGTACTAGTAGTATATGCATACGAATTCCGATTGCACTTCTGATAATTGACTTGCTCAAATGCTGCTCCTTTAATCGTCATTATGAATGAATTGTTTTTCATATCATTGTTCGATGGGGGATATTCTAAATGGAATGCTATTTACAAGACACTGCAGTATCTTTCTGGAAAACGATTTACAGGACCTTAACGACTGAATAGAGACTAACACAGTTCTACTCTGTTCTGCGCATGCGCAAAAAGGTACTCAGAAACACCGACCCATGGTCGGACTTCATTATGTGTGAGCCCGTCAGCCCGTTTATGGCTCAGTTCACGTGTGCGATTGCTGCTGAGTACTGCATGCAGTGCAACTGCACGATCGAAACGAAATATCACAACTTACAACTAAAGTGGCATGTCGGTGGTCCGTTGATTTAATTTATGGGCTGAATTTCCTGAGGTGTAACTGTGATAAGAAGAAAAGTCACTTTTAGCTGTAATTCAGGATTTGTCATGGCGGATTCAGAAGAACAAATTGAATTGAAGCGATGTTCCTTTTCAAGTCTAGGAATTCACGATTGGTTATCAAGTCAGTGCAGATCTTTGGGCATCACACGACCAACTCCTATACAACGGTATTGCATCCCTCCTATCCTCAAAGGTAATTACTAAATAACTTCTTTCTGCAGTTTCCACTCATATTTTTCACATTTTGTTTTGCAATCCAAAATCAACAAAAAAAAGTAATTGAAATTGAAAAGATAAATTCTGTTCCTAAGAATAGATTAACGTAGTGGCTGTTGTTTCGGCAGTCGTCCGTGTGGTTCCCTGACTTTATTATATTTCGTCAGCATTTCAGGCTGGTTGAACCAGTCTATTAGCTAATTGTTTGGTTCCAAGAGCTAAACATCCTGACAAATACTGTGATTTGTGAAGTCAGGGAATCACACGGACGACTGCCGTAACAACAGCCTCTGCGTAAAATTAAATGATTGATAATGGACCAATTTTTCCTTGTCCTTGCCCTAGTCCGCGTAACTCGGACCCCTACATTACAATCGCCCTTTTAAACAAAATTGAGATTTCGGGCGCCCGAAATCTCAATTAAAAAAAAAGGGCGATTGTAAGGGTCCAACTCCAAGTTACTCGGACTATCCTTGCCCTTGCCTTGCCCTCCTAGTCTGACTGACAAGTGACAGGAGCAACTTGGTCCCTTAGGCTTAGGGCCTTACTGGCTTACAATCGCGCTTTTAATTTTTAATTTTTTTTAGGGGGTCGGGCCTCGGTCGGTACAGTACTCAGTAGGGTTCAAGGTTTTCAGCAGGGAAAAACCTCCTGGCTCCCGAGTCCCTGAAACCGTTGAAACCATCCATGAAACAGTTGCACGCGCCCACTTTGTTTTAGTTTTGGATTAAGTGAGAATCACAGATATCATTATCAATACTGGTCATTTGTTTTACTCGCGTTTGGACTCAATCACTCATTGCAGGGAAAAGGAGAAAATTCCCATCAGTTGATCGAGAAGATTCTCTCCTGTCCGACGAGCCAAAAGGCGGCCATCTTTTTGAGAAATAAACAGCAATGACAGCTGACAGCTGAGGACGTCTGGGTACCAGGTGCGGAGTGGGGCTCAGGCTGTCTGAGAGAGTGTGCGCATGCATGCATTGAGCCTCGACGACTGTTTCCTGAAAAGCGCAACGCAATAACCAATTTTTGAGACTCATGCCCGCCCGTTGATCCGTTGGTACAACGGGCAGGCACGAGTCTCGAAAATTTTGGTTCAATTCACAGCATGCATTGTGCTATGTCCTAAGACTTAGTAAGAGGTCTCACCCGTCTGATGAGCTGAAAGTAGACAGCCATCTTTGATTCTAAACTGAAATGGTGTACGCAAATCGATGACATCACGGTTCACTAGCAGGTCCAGGTACATGTTGGGGCTCTGTGTGACACCATTGATTTCCGTTCACTTGTTCAGATTATACATGTAAATTCTAAAGGAAATATTTGTGTGTTTGTTGCATTCTATAGGTCAAGACTGCATCGGCTGTGCCAAGACAGGGAGTGGTAAAACAGCAGCATTTGCTATTCCTATCTTGCAGAAACTCAGCGAGGATCCGTTTGGCATTTTCTGTCTTGTCATCACGCCTACAAGGTAAATGCGGATGGCATCCATGTAGCACAGGAAGTAATCTACACTGAATTCCAATGAGAAAAAAGCATATATACACACTACTGAAACAAGTTATCCTAGTTTCAATATTGTTCGATCCTACATGCATATTACTGTATTTATATTTAATGAAAAAGTCACATTGTTACATGGCAACATGACAGTGGCTTGCACCCAGTGTTATTGAACTATTTGTAGTTGACCCAATTGTTATTGTTAGAGAAAATTCACTAGTTGTTTTACAAACACATTAGGTACAATCTTTACAGGATTTGAAATATTTGCTCTTTGTTATTGTAAAGGTAGAATCATAGGGTTCCTGCTTTTTGTTGCCTTGTACCCAGATATAGATATATCAGAAATGAGTGAAGGTTTTAACATTCTTTACTGTTGCGTTGGACATCTGTTCACCATCTTGTTACCCATTATTAACCCTTACCCTAGAGAGTTAGCTTTCCAGATAGGAGACCAGTTCCGTGTCTTGGGGAAACCAATTGGAGTGAGGGATTCAGTCATTGTTGGAGGCTTTGGTAAGAAAGTAAATTTGACTTTCCTATATCTAAGTAAAGTATTCAGTTTCACAATTCATCAAAAAAAGAATTTGGTGCATGTAGTTGTATCATTAGAGGCATCCAAAGAATGGCCAGTCTCACTTTCCTGACATGATGCCACATATTGATTGGTATTTAATGTAAAATTGTAAGAATACCGTAAGTACCATAAAACAACTTCCTATGATTTTGCTATGTTTAGATATGATACGGCAGGGGCTGGAGTTAGCTAAGCGTCCTCATGTCGTCATCTCAACGCCAGGCCGGCTAGCAGACCACATCAAGAGCACTGATACCTGCAACCTCAAGAAAATCAAATTCCTGGTAAAGAACTCAATGCTGTGACACTTTTAATTATTGAAACAAAATTAATTTCATATATATTAATATTCTCGATATCACTGATATGTAGATTTATATACACTGAATATCAAAATTTTTGATATCCAGGAATGATACCGATAATAAAATTGGTAACATCGGTAATAAGATCTTCACTGTTGGTTTTCCAGGGTCTTCTTTGACAACCAAAAAATCCATGCAGTGATATTCTTTTCTGCACTGCTTTTTTTAGATGAGGCCTGTAGTTGTTTGTTGAGTTAGCTGAGAGGTTGGGATAATTAATATAGTTGTAGTAATCATGCCTATGGGCAGCTGAATACCTGGACTGTCTGAAGAAATTAGGCCATTGGCTGAGGCCCGAGCCATGCTGGGGTTTTGGCTTAGCCAAGGGGATAGGATAGCATACAGTGTGTCTGCTTGGTCAATAGGGCCACAGCATCCTGAAAACTTATGGAGCGGTGCAAGGTCACTGGGATGTCAAGCATGGTCATCCCTCACTCAAGAACCAATCTCATGTCCAGGGCTGGATTTCACAAAGCCTTATGACTCATTGGAACTCAACTTATGGTGATAACCCATCCTAACATGTGATAGGCCGTATGGTTTCTGTACATCGCTCATTGTCTTACGATTGACCGTAAGTTAGGATGAGTTTGATGAAATTGCTTGCAGGATTCACATGCTGCCTGACCCCTGTTCCTCTGCCCCTTGCCCACTGAGCACAGTCCACTCTCCACTGCCCCTACTGCACCTTAACCCTTGCACTGAGGCTAACCACTCTGAAGATTCATTTGCATGAGTGCAGGCTGCTCTTTGTATAAAGAAAGGATTAGGAAGCACAAGGCACAGCACACAGCATTAAAATGATTGAACAACTCAACCATGGGAGTAAATGGGACACAAAGGGGTCTTTCATTTTGGAGGAGCATTGCACTACAAAGGTTGTACTGATATGCAAGGTTGTACTTACAGTGCAAAGTTGGACTCGTCCCTGCACATTGTCATTGCGTATTCTAATTGATCTATTTTGCAGATAATTCAGAAGGTCTGATTTGTAAGGCAGCTATGAGCTAAGAAAAACTAGAGCGTGATGTGATTTATGTTACGATACACATGTACATGTAGCTGCAAGCCCTTTCATACATGTACAATTGAACGATTGCGTCCTAAGGTCACGTGACCTATAGTGGGTATCACCAAAAATGGCAGCCCCCCATATCTAGGTGCCGCTGTTGTACATGGCGATTGTTGGACTTGTTTGTTCTATCAAGGCTTTTCTTTCTTGAAATCTATGAAGAGCTTTCCAGAGTTTGAACTTGAGACCTATCTGAATACTCACTATAAGTTACTTGATGACATCACACAATCGGTCTATTGCATTACTTTGTAGATGTAGGAGAGATTATATGATTCCTATGACAATTAAGTGTGTACAAAGTACCTCCAAATTCTTGGACAGTGTTATAACATGTGTTAACTGAGTTGGACCAGGGTGCAAACAAGTGTCTCATAACTGTGTGAAATAGTCTGGTTTAGGGACTGATTTGGTCTGGCTGTGTGTTTGTACAGGTCTTGGATGAAGCGGACAGGTTGTTGGAAGGAAATTTTGGCCCAGATCTTGAGGTTATCTTTGATGCCATCCCATCAATAAGACAAACACTGCTATTTAGCGCCACCATTACAGATACCATGAAGGAATTGAGGAAGGTTTCCATGACAAAGCCTTTCTTCTGGATTTCCAAAGGACCGTAAGTACCGGTATAAGATTATGTGGAAATATTTAGGCAAGCTTAAATTGGGTATGTTTTCTCAAAACTTGCCACCTCAGCGGTCAAAATCATGTTAGAAAAGTGAACGTGAAATGCAACATTTTATAAATTCATATGGGTGTACATTATGCTGCTTCAAACTCATCCATTACCCAATTAGTTATCCATGGAATGTCAAGCTAAACCCTGGATAACATGCCTGTGATTTGTCTTCAACTTTCCATACAAATTTATGGCATTGTACATGTAGGTGGCTATGGGCTGAAGTGTTTTTGTCCTCATTGTCTGCAATCGTTGTACGATTTCTTGTACAGGCCCTTTGTTTATATCCATGCAGAGGCTGTGCAGTGATTGTACGGACATTGAGCAATCTTGGTACAGTTGTCGTGTAGTCTTTGTAGCCTCTGCATGAGAATCATATGAACTTTTTATGAAGCTTTTATCATGTGAAGTGTTCATTTCATGGCCAGTGTTTACATTGTGCTTCTCTTAATAATGTATTGGGATCATTAACATATCATGAATACCTAATGAGCATTTCGGAAATGGTTGGATGGTATTTTGACATCCAAAAGCCTGGCAGTACACCATCGTTCAGCTCGCGAGTGTGTAACTGCACGCGGTATATATACATGTATATAGTAGGGGTATATCCCCGGGCCAATGCGGGAGTTGTCTGTCATTATGTCATACCCCCCGCAGTAACTGGCGGGCCATTCGACATCTCGAAATCATGTCATGCTTGCGTGTGCAGTGTAAATACATTTTTGTCAAATCATGTCATTTAAAAAGGTAAGTTAACTCTAATCATGTATGTCAATTTGTTACTTTACAGTGTGGCAACAGTAGAAGAACTGGACCAAAGATACTGCATCACGCCAGCTCAGATTAAAGATGCCTACCTTATGCACATTGTTCATAAATTCTGCTCCGAAGATGAAAAGAAATCTGTCATGATTTTTACCAGCACTTGCAAGTGAGTCACAAAGCATAGATTGTACTGTGAGTTATATGCACTTAGTTTGCAAATAATTTGCAATCTTATATTTGCACATAGAATGTGGCGTCAGGAAACGTTCATTCAGTGAACGAAATCACTGTGAAATCCTAACGAATGGGTTCTCATACATAGATGTTATTTTCATTATCATGGAAATTTGTATACCCTTCACTGTAATGTATTGAATATTCTTGAAAAATGCATGTGTGATACATGATACATATTGAGCAAGGAACTCATTTAATAAGTGGTAATTTTGAAATGCTTGGCACAGCAGAGTCTGAATACAAATACCGGTACACACAAATATATAAAAAGCAAAAAGTAATAATTGAAAATGAAACCCAGCAATCGCCAGCATATCTCAGTATTTTGTTAAAACAACAATTCATTTGATTTATGGATATTTAAGTGAAATATCAGAAGGTTTAAGATGGAAAGGGATAATTAATTAAAATCTATGCAGGGTTTATCTTATCAGCTTTTCTCATTTCTTTTTCCAGGAACTGCCACACACTGGCTATCATGTTGAGAGAAATGGGCCTTGCCTGTGTCAGTCTTCACTCTCTTGTCAAACAGGTCTGTCCTATGCCATTGTCAGTATCATACACCATTTGCATTGTTGGGCTCCTCACTGGCAGGGTATGAGGGGTAGATTGAGGGGTAGATATGACACGCTGCCAGTCAGTGTAAATGTCTCATTCATATCAAGTTGCTATGAGTGAATTCTCCTTTCAGTGAATCAATTTGATGTGCTTGATCCCCAATTAATACATACGAGATCTGTAAAGTTGGTGTTCTACTATGGAACAAGTGATTAACTCCTGACAGTGATTTATATATGTGAGGATCAAGTTTCTTTTGACAGCTTTTGTCTATTACAGCAACCATATGGGTTGAATGATTAGCTGGTAGAGCATTGGAATGGCTGGCTGTGCTTGCTGGTTCTCTATGGGCTATATGTATATGTGTATTATTATCTATTGCCTATGCGCAATATCAAGGCTGGTAAACTATTTTGTTTGGTTGTTGTTTTTGTGCATATTGTAACCTCATTACACCTTGGTTGCATACTGACTAAATAAGCGGTTGTTTCGTTTGCATTTAGCGTACAAGGCTAGCATCACTAGCAATGTTCAAGTCCAGCCAGGTCCGTGTTCTGGTTGCTACTGATGTAGCCAGTCGAGGCTTGGATATACCCATGGTGCAGCTGGTTATCAATCACAATGTCCCAGCATCACCCAAGGATTACATACATAGAGTGGGCCGCACAGCCAGAGCAGGTACTCTACGCATTTTGTAATCAATAAAAACTATTTTCTAAGTTACACTTGAAAAGTGTGTAAATGCATTAATAAAAATGAACTTGTTCTCTTATGTTTCACAGGACGTGGTGGTATGGCTATCACACTGGTCACACAATTTGATGTCCATCTTGTGCAGTCCATTGAGAAACTTATCAGTAAGTTGGTTTGTTAAATTGTAAGTTCAATTACAATTCTTGCATGCATCATTCATGGTATTTTTCAATGTAGTAATTTTGCTTTCTGTGGGGGTTTAACTTGTTGATATTTTTTGTTCCAACTGAAAATGGGTTGATTTTAGAACCTTGCTACTGCGGAAATACAAAGAGTTATTTCATTTATGACAACATAAGAAGAATATTTGAATGAAATGTGAGCATAAACTGGAATTGAGGTTTTGGCTGACACCCTGATTCTAATGCACAGGGTTTTCTTCATGTCTGATCAGTATTTTTGATTAACCTGCTGTATGAAATTTACCTGGGGTCATTCCTAAAAGTTAATACATAATTATTCAGCCAGTGTATGTTTTGATGGCCTTCAATGTTTTGAAGCCTTTTCTTGAACATTTCTGAATCATTTCATGCTGGGCCACTCGTCAGTGCCCATGACTGTTATTTGGGCAATATATGAATGATATGCCAAATTGTAAAACATTGCTACAAACAAATTGCAATCTCTCTATATACATGTATAACTACAGATCTATGAGAGTATGTTGTCTATAGAGCTGTGAGTCAAACCTGGCACAATATAGATGTCCTTATTTCTGTCATCACTTTGTAGTATGATCGTGACTCACTTATGCTTATAGGCAGGGGATAGTTGAGCTATATCCCTGTACATGTACAGTGTATACAGGTGTAGGTGCTTGCTGGTAGCACAGGGCAACCATGCATGTCTGTGGACATTATCCCATTGTCCTGGGATAATCCCCCAAAATACCAAAAAAAATGAGTATCAAACTTCACATTGTAACCTTTAATGTTTGTTATTTTATTACTTCTTATTCAATTTACTTTTCAAACTAGCCAAATAACCTACGTGCTATACATGTACATGTATAAATGTATGTTGCATTTTTTCAATACAGCAGAAAATGAGCACAAAGGAAAGAGCATTGGTTGGTGAGCTTTTAAGATCAAAGGGAAATTGCATTTCATTGTATTTTTCCAGCCGTTGAAGCAAGAAAAAATATTCTTGAGTTTCTAAAATGTGACCTAAGATGGCATTATGAGGCATCCACTCCAAATGTCCTATTTGAGTTGAGTGAACGGCATTTAAAGTCATAGTGTTGTCAAAATACTGCATTTTCGAAAAGCTAATGTATTAGAAAATAATTTTTACCAATGGATTCAAAAAAAGAAAAATTCTGTAGATATTGATAATAAGGTTTCCGTGACTGCACGTTACCTCGCAGTAATTTCTCACCTTGTAACTTTAGAATTGGGCAACGTATGGAAATAATTTTGATATCATTGGAAAGCCAATGGAAAGTTGACAAATAGGAAAGTTGAGGGCTTGTGGGCACTGGCGGACGGATTCTGCATTACGTGTGGCTTTGGCTCTGCATGGGAAACTTCTTTAATTTCTTTTTAGCTCTCGGTGGATTTGTTGGTTGCGGTGGAGGAGGGCTTTGCTCTTTCCCCCCTGTGGTTGTCCTTGGATGGACGGGGCTTCTAGCAGTGACGCTGAAGTCTTGACAGCGTTTTCTGGGTCTGCAGTGGGCGCCGGCAGGACGGCACCCAGCACTGGACGTGCACGGCTTAGCGCCTCTTGCTGTGGCAGCCTTGTCGATGGTTGGCATTACCACAGACTGTGCTTTCTTGCTCTTCCGCTTGATCCCTGCAGCCTTCTCCGTCTGATGCTCTGTCACTGTGACAGCGGCGTCATCCTCTCCACTCTTGTGGGCATCTTTTACAGGCTCCTCCTTGGGCTTTGGCTTCAGCTGCTCTCCCTGGCCGATAAGTCAAACATGCCCAGCTCACTCTTGGCAGAGTCCAGCTGGAAGGTGGTCTTTTTGGGTTTCTTGGCAGCGACCTTGGCATTTTTCGGCTTCTTTGTCTTTGCGGGCTGCACTGAGCTTGTTGCTCTTGCCGGGGGCTTTCTCCTGGGCATTGGGCAGCTTGCTCTTGGCAGCACTGGCCACCAGCAGGGATTTGGTGAGGACTTTCTTGACGCCAGCCGTGGAGGCTCTTGCTGGCCTGGAGGTTGCCCCAGGGCCGGATGACCGGATCAGCTCAATGTTAATATAGGAAGGTTTGCGGTGACACCATGTATAAAGTCTCTTAAAGGAAGAGGTGTGGTTCTGAAAAGAACCTGGGTGGTGTCAGAACCACACCTCTTCCTTTAAGAGACTTTATACATAACATGGTGTCACCGCAAATCTTCCTATATTGATTAACCATGCAAAGCCTTGAGTCTTACTTATTCAGCTCAATGTTGTTGTGTCTCTTGCCCTGCTGCGCCATTCTGATGTTCAGTCTCCCTCCAAATGTGCAAATGTAACAGAAAATTTAATGAAGAGTTGGTACCTACAGGTATGATCGCTAGAAATTTGCGAGGGAAAGAAATGATCAACCAGGGAAGAGTCAGATAATTTTCCTTGAATGCCAAAAAACCCAAAATTCCAAAAAATTGTGTACGGAAAAACACTTTTGAAAAAATAGGAAAAGAAAGAAACCAACATAGCATCAAATGAATGTCATAAATGGGGCCAACATCCAAATGCAGACCAAACTTTTGGGGTAGAAGGGGAACCGTCGCTTATAATAGATGTTCGTGCTAAGGTCCCCTCTTTGGAACCTTCAATCATAACTCTAAATGTGTTTTAACAAAGAGTTCAAGCAAGATCACACTACAGTGCAATTTTTGCTGCTAATTTTGACAATTTTTGACAATTTCACTTTCTGCTGATGTCACTGAAGGTGTGTGGGATGCTAAATAATGGTGTGTGGTATTGTGAAAAGAGTTTTTGTTTGAGAAAATAGCAGTGTCCAGAGCCAGGGGCTCTGGCATCAAGTTATGCGACCAAGGCACAGAAATGAGAGGTACTGATGTGAAGGGGTTAAGGCTTAAGGACTTGTTCAAATTATGATTTGGTATTATGTATTTTCCTTTCTTTCTCAAGATACAAAGCTGACAGACTTTGAAGTGGACGAGAAGAAGAATGTACTGCCAATTCTCAATGAGGTGGCATTAGCCCGGAGGAAAGCCCAAGTGGTAAACAAATACAACCTTTTACTGCTGGAATCCAGCTTAGATGGATCAGAAAGGCAAATAGGCAATGCAGAATTGCCTGGGATTTCAATTGATGCACTTCACTGCCAATTAATAGGCCTATAACCTTATTCCCCCCCCCCAAAAAAAAATTCTAATAAAGATTGTTATGGACAGTCTTGATGACATGATGACACATGACAAGAACTCAGACTGACTTGAAGGACAACAGTGTCACATTTTAAGTTTACTAATACACACTGTACAATAGTTCATTTGATAGGAGGAATATTTTATATTTATTTATTGACATAAAGTTGGAAAATACCCATTGTTATGTTTGTGCAGTATTTAAAGATGACTCATGACTTGGCCTTGAGACTCTAACAATAAGACATGACATTTGACGTTTGAAATTGAAAATTAGACTTGTCTGCTGACAAGTCAAACTGAAATGACAGACATTAGCCCTGACCTTGTATGCTGACTTCATAAAGTGTTGTCTTTACAATGCTGCTCTGCCCATAAGATATACATACAGGTGGTCATATGGAAGGCTGAAAAAAAGGAATGGAATTGAAAACAATTATATAACATTCATAATCTTGCAAGTCGTATGAATATGGATGGATTTTAGGTCCATGGCAAGATGTGTGCTCATTTGAGGTGGTATTTGTTATTTATGATAAAAGTGCATTGTCTGGAATATATTTCTTTCATATGATGATATGCGTGCTTATTTCATTCCACTCAGTTTTCAACTAATTTGCTTTTTTCCGTTCATTCTTAGAAACTTGAAGAGCTTGACTTTGGTGAGAAGAGAGCAATCAACAAAAGGAAGCAGATGATACTGGATGGCAAGGTAGACCTCACTGTTCATCAAAGTGGAATATATTTTGTTTAAAATTCAAGGATAATTATGATCACCCAGTAATGTTGCTCTTCGTCCCTTGCAGTATGGCCTTGAATAATTCCTTTAGCACTCACATAAACTTGTTTTGCTGCAAAAGATTTCTAACCCGCAATAGTCAATATTTACTTCTAAAATTGCATACTCAAAAAAGTGGCTGTACAGGCTGATAGAATAGATGTTGTATTTAAAATATATAATGGGAGTGGTGATTAATGTGGGTTCCAATCCACTTCTGTACATTTGTTGTGTGTCCATATGTTGCCTACAAACATTATGAAGTCATCAAGCCAGGAGTTTTACATCTCACAGGGGATGTCTGAACTCTACACCCGCTAGACATTTTTGTCTGTCCTCTTCAAAGACTACATACAGTAGTATGCACCATAGATGTGTGCTAGGTTTCACATGTACAGTAATTCTTATAACCTTCATTTGGAAAATGGCTTTTTGTGATGGTTTTGCTAACTTACAGTACCTTATATCAGTAACGAACCCAACTTCCTTGTATTATACAAGGAACAAGATTACGGTATCTGTTCATGCATCCCAAGTTTGGTTGACTTCTCTTTAAAATACATGAAACAATAAAACATTGTAAAGAACTTCATTGCCATTTCATAATCATCTGTTAGCTGTTGGTTGCTTCCGATCCTAAAGTCCCTTTTTTCCAAAAGCTTTATATTTTTCTGTAATATTATGAAAACAAAGCAAGGAATAGTTTCCATGAATTCATATTTTTGTTCACTGTTTTGGAATGTTGATTGAGAATTCCTCTCTTTTTATTGATGCACAGGATCCTGATGAAGAGGAAAGAAAACGACAAAAACTGCAGAAACAAAAGCGTAGAAAAAGGTTGGAATGGAAAGTAACCTCCGCATCGGAGGGTTCAGGCACATGACTTGTAATGTAGCCATGAGTGCACTCAGAAACGGCTTCATACATACATGTCTACATGCCCATGGCCAACCTCTCACCAAAGACCAATACAATGCAGTGCTGTTGGACACGTGTGAGGAAGTGACCAGGACTGAGGAATATCGACGCATAGAACAAGATGCCTACAGTGGTCTATGGCCTGACAAGTTTGACACAGGACTCATCTGCTGTAGATAGCCTGTTAATCATTTTATTTGGGAACTTTGTTGGGAAAAGTTTGATATTTCAAACTACAATACATTGAAACGGCGCTATAACGAACATCCCGTGATCCGTGAAGTGTTTGTTATAGCAGTTGTGGCCACATATTTTGTACACAAATATCGAGAGCCTAAGGGCATGTTCGTTATAGCTGAATGATAGGGATGTTGGCGTTCGTTATAGCAAAATGTAATGGATATCCAATGTTTTTGCTTTCTTGGGCAGATTTCACAAAGCTGTATAGTCCATTGTAACTCCACTTAATCACTTCGCGCCGGGACCTCCGAATCCAGAGCTCAGTTGACTTGACTATGCGACGGGGCCCTCCAAATCCGGGCACCTCTATTGTCCACATTTTAAATAAAGACTCTTTTCAGCTAAAGCAATACGAATCAGTACAAAGACCCTTTTTGACGCAAGTTGCCACATGAATTGCAAGATTAGCAGCAGTAATTGTGCAATTGTGGGACCTTTACTGTGGAGGATCGAGGGATACCGCACTACCGCTGAAAGCACGTGGGGGACATTGTATTGGCGTGCCACACAGCCCATTGGTCGTCGGTCAGGCATTGGAATTCCAGTATTCCACCCACATTCTTCACCGCAATCTGCACGCTCGCTTGTGGCCGACCAACTTGAAGATTTGACTGCCTGGAGTGGAGGCTGGAGTCTGCGGTCAGGGATTGACAGTACCATACACCCACACACACACACATGTCCGTTACGCTCCATTGACAACGCACATTGGGCCCTTTTTTGAACGGATAATCTCTTGACTAAAGCCACAACGATGTCCGAATTGGATCAGGTTTTACTTTCTAGTACCCATAGTAATCCCTTATCGATTTATTTTACAGAAATATATCGTTCCGATTGTTTTAGCAAGATTTGAAAATGATGCATTGTTCAAAAACCGCTGTATGGTAGTCATCGACGCTGTAAAACCACCCGGCAGGAAGTGGTTAATAAGATGGATAAGCCACCTTAGTTGTGAATTGTCTGGTACTGTTCCTGTGCATTGTTACTGATCAGAAGTTACGATGGGTTTGGTGAAATTGCCCACTGCTTGTATATTTATGTTGCATAAGGCAGTTCCTATAAGCAATATGATGAACAATGTAATGAATTGACATGCCAGTTGTCCATTGAATCATGAATTTAATCATGGTTTTCTGCAATCCCATTGCTAACATAAATGCTGAATAAAACATGATTTGACCAAAAATTGTAATACATGTATTGGTTGATACATTGACTTGTTTGTGATGAGTCCGTTTAATTGGTTCTTTGTTGATAAAGTAGACTAGTTTAAACAAACAAATCCAAGCACACTTTGTCCTTGGGTTGTGGCAGCAGATGACCACTTATTCCCCAGGTACCATCATTTTTTGTCCAATAGTCTCTCATTGCTGTAGTCTTTGCTCAATGAGTTACCTATGTACATGTAGAGGACCTTATAATCCTACTGGTCTATTCCTAAATCCAACCAAGATACCTTGGCTACAGTGACCCAGGTCAGTTGAGATTCCCTGATAATTGTCACAAACAAGTATCACAGAAATGTAAATTTGATTTTTTTTTATTTTCAAATTAACTACATGTATTCCTCTGTACAGTATAACAATGGTTCTAATTATGTTTCCATCAAATCAAGAAATTTAAATACAGTACTGCTACTGGTAGATTTTATTTACAAAATGCAGTGTGCTTTATTTTACAATATCACTTGTACATCATTGCAGCTTTTCCACAAAGTGACTTGTCAGTTTTTTTTAAAGCCACATACAATGTATCAAGCTGGAACCTATCAAGGCAGAAAATTCCCTGCCATATCATTATTCTGCCCAAATCAACTAATCTCAAGTTTGTTGAATTATGCTGCATTGGTTGAACTTAAAGGATTTGTGGGGGTCTCAAACCTTTGGAGGCCCTGAGGAGTTTGCCCAGAAAGACTTTTCACAAAGGCAAAGAGGGGTTGGTTGGTTTGGGAACTCAGCGCAGTAAGCAAGGAGCAAGGGGACGCATACCGCACCATCTGGTCCAGGCCACGAGATCAGCAGGGCTGTGGAGTGCAATTCACTGTCTGTAAAGACATCTTCTGCTTGCTGGTGTTTTAACCACTTCAAGCAGGGACCTCCCAATTTGGAGTGCAATGGTGCTACACCAGGCCCTCCAAATCAGGGCACCACTGTTGGCCAAGTTTTCAATACTCTCTTCATTCTAGAACAAAGCAATATGAAGACCTCTGGGTTTGAGTACCAACTCTCTTGACAATTGTTATTAGTAATTAGGCAACACAGATGACAACTGCCATCAGCAAATAATATGGTGTAAACTTCAGCTCAAAGTTAGCATTTTTGGAAAAAGCAATCATTGAGCTGTGTCTGAAAACTGGACCATGAAGCCTGAATGTCAACACAAGTAAGACCTCCAATAAGGTTAAAGGTTATGGTTCAATGCTATATCTTCATCATTGCCGTTCTACAGTCGTTGCATGTATATCATTGCCTTGCAGCATGCATACATACATGCAGATACACTATTTGCCTCACAGGTGAAAATACTCAAGGGCTCTTCAAATTTCCACTTATCCCAGCACAGGGGCCTCCAATCCATGTGTATACCAGTACATGTTTACCATATTGCACATCAGCTGTCCACAACGTAACTAGGTATTCTCATTGTGTTTTCATATGTAGTGAGATCCATCCTCAGGCCCAATGTAGCCAGTAGCTATCAGAACCACATCCACTAAGGTCCATACTCCAAGGCCACCAAAGCTAAACAATTTGCCGAGGCCCTCTTTCCATGACCCCAGGTAAAACCGATCTGCTCCAAAGCCGCCGAGAGTGATACTGTGGAAAAATTCAACAAAAACTCAAGTTGGATGACCTTTGAAGAATTCCTTACAAAATGGATGTATCACATAATACCTTAAAAACACCTTTTGTAAAACTTAGTCAATTTTATAAGGTTTGTCAGCTGACATTCACAAATACTAGGAATCCTCTAGTGTCCAAACAACAGAATACAATCATCTGTAATTAATCTCTTAACAAAGGTGAGCAAAAACTGACTGGGAACTTCTGAACAAATTTAAAAATTGGCAAAGAAAATTTAGACTGGACCCGGGATTTAAACCTGAGACCTCTGGTTTTGCATACCAGTGCTCCAGCCCAGTAGGTTTTTCCTTTTAATAGTTTGTTTGACTTAAATTGACAAAGCTGCATCCAACTTGTGTGATTCCTGAGGTGCTGTAGCCAAGTTTACAACAATAGGTTTTTCGAATCTGAATGAAAGCAGGGGCTGTGATCCCTGGAGATACATGGCAATTAATGGTTGAATTGCTTCAGACTGGCGCCCCCAAATTGGCAAAGACTAGACTACTGTATTTAGGGGGCCACCACCAAAGGGCTGGAAAGCTCAGATGGTTAGAGCACTTGTGCACAACACCAGAGGTCTCGGGTTCAAATCCTGGTCCAGTCAAAGTTTTCTTTGCCAATTTATCAATTGATTGATTAAGATAATTTGATTGGACCTGGACTTAATGCAAGGCCTCTGATTTAACATACATGTACCAGCACCCTAACAAATGGGCTATCCAGGCAATAGATGGGGCCATCTTTGCTAAAGGGGTGTCAGTCAGAAGCATTTAACTGCAAAATGCCAAGCATTTCTAGAAATCCTCAGATACATGTATTTTCAATAGGAGCACTTTGTTGATCTTAAGCTGTTTACGAAATGAAGGCTTACCTTAGTGCGAGAGCTGTAGACCATCGACGTCCTGATGTCCAGTTACACCGGTTTCTTCTGTGAAACTTCCGTTCCCCTATATTTCAATTTTTTGGGGAATGGGACCAAAGATGTCAATATCAGAAGGTAGCAAGGCAGTCTACTTGTTTAATATAAAAATGATTCTGACGCCATGTCTGCTTACCAATGTGTTTAATCTGTGGATTAATTTTGGCTGATGGTAAAGTGTAACCTTATAATGTGATGTTTGTGTTGAGGAGAATATAATTCAATGAGGGTTTGCCCTACACTCAGTGTTTTGCCCGATTGGGAACTTGGGCGGATTTCAAACCTGCAACTCCTGCTTTCTAGTGCAGATGTCTTAAACACTTGAGCTACACTTGACCAGCGAGGTACATATTCGAATCCACCACACAATCTCCACCAGCTCGTTGGTCAAGTGTATAAGATGTCTGCACTAGAAAGCAGGAGTCGCAGGTTCGAATCCTGCCCAAGTTGCCTGAATTCTTTTCAGCTGGCAATTGTGCAAAGCACTGAGCGCTTAGTGCTTATTACGTAGAGTAGGGCAAAACCTCATTGAAGTTGTGACCTTGTTGACAATGGAATTAGTGCAAAGCATAATAATGACATACAGGTATGGTATGTATAATGTATAAAGTGAATTCATGCATCCTTCCATGTTATGTAGAAAAGCATCTTCATTGAATTTTTACCCCACTACACTAAATGTACACTATACCAGGGTTCAACACTAGCAATTTTTTTCACTTGCCCTTTGGGCTGTGGAACAGCACCAAAAAAATTATAATGTCGGTTCCACGGCGGTTCCACGGCATTGGTGATTAAGGCCCTTGATCAAGCAAAGTGATTCTACTGTGCAAGGGGAAGTGACAAACGGTAACCCTACGGTGAAGTAATTCTAAAACCAAAAATGAAGTAGGCCTACTAAAAGTAAAACTAAAAGTAATATAGAATTGCACAGCCACAGTTGCTGTGCATAAGTGATCAATCAGGAAATTCAAAATAACTGTAATAATAAGTTTAAGTTGTAACCATTCATTCACAATTTCTTGTGAAGATATTCCTCTTCCTACCGAAAATGAAAATGAGGAGCAGCACTCCCAAAAAATATAACGTTGATTGTCGGTTCCCACGATATTGGTGATTAAGGCCATTAAATTAATAAATACAAAAGGAAATCTAAAATTTAGTTGGCCTGACGTTTCGATCCTAGCAGGACCTTTTTCAAAGGCAGAGTGACAAGGACAAAACAGATACATGTACACGAGGGAAGGGGGGGGGGGGGGGAGAGAGTGAATAGGACACGGATGAGAAACAAAGGACAAAGAGTGAAGCTGGTAGGGAGAGATCAAAGGGAAGGGCAGGGGGTAGGGTAGGGATTAATGAGAGGAGGGGGAAAGATCAAAGAGAAGGGCAAGGAGTGGGGTAGGGATTAGTGACAATAGGGGGAAAGATCAAAGAGAGAAGTGTGAAGGACTGAACACAAAAGAAGGATTATCAGAAAGCTGCATGGTGTTAGTCATTACCCTCCTGGATGTTGAGACCATGTGGTTGAATAGTCCGAAGACGCTTCATCCACATTTTCTCACGGCTAAGACGGACAGCATTATTACGGTGACCAAGTGATTCTATGCCCAGTACACTCATGTCTGATATCGAATGATCAGGGAGATTGAAGTGATACCCAACAGGGGTGTCCATTTTACCAGTTTTGATAGTAGACCTATGGCCATAGATTCGTTTTTTGAGGGTGTTTTTGGTCTCGCCAACATACTGAATATGACAAACTCTACAAGAGATGAGGTATATGATGTTTGAGGTAGTGCACGTGATAGAGCCATAGGTCGTGTGGGTAGTTCCAGAAGAATGTCCATTGAAAGAGTCTATTTCCTTGACATGTGTCTTGCAAACAATGCATTTCGAGGTACACTTAAATGTACCAAATTTGGTAGGAGGTGAAGAGTCCAAAGGGGGAACCTCTGCTCGGACAATTAAGTCACGCAGGTTACGGGGGCGCCTGAAAGCCAAAACAGGCGAATTAGGAATGGCTTCAGCCAGACGATCCGAAGTGTGGAGAATATGGTGGTTTTCCTTAGTTATCTTCCTGAGAGGAGGAAGAGAGGGGTGGTAGGAAGTAACTAAGGGAACCTTGGGCTTGTCCTTGGGACCTGGTGGCTTTTGTTTTAGTGCCGAACTTCTGGGAATGGAATAGACTTTAGCAATGGAGTTCTTCACTTGGCGAGAACTATAGCCTCTAGCAACCAAGTTACTGGCCAATACACGTGTATGGCGGCGAAAGTCAGACTCATTGGAACATATACGCCTCAATCTGAGGGCCTGGCTGTAAGCTATACCAGTCTTACAGTGTCTAGGGTGACAACTGGAGGAATGGAGATATTGATGAGTGTCGGTGGGCTTAGAATACAAGTCAGTAGTGAGTGTATTGAGGTCTTTCCGGACGGTGACGTCCAGAAAGTGGGTCTGTTGAAGAGACTGCTCCCATGTGAATTTGATGGTCCTATGGAAGGAATTGATGTGGTCAAAGAAAGCATTCAGGCTGCTACCGTCCCTAGTCCAAATGAAGAACACGTCATCTATGTATCTCCACCAAATCCAGGGACGGCATGGAGCCTCACTGAGCATGCGTTCCTCAAGGTCACCCATGAAGAGGCATGCAAAGGAAGGAGCCATGCGCGTGCCCATGGCAGTGCCATGCACTTGAAGATAGTGCTTGCCAAGAAAGGAGAAATTATTCTTGGCCAGCACTAACCTCATGAGGGTGGTTATGTCGGAGATGGGTGGAGAAGACTGTTTTCCTTTGGCCAGGGCCGAGGAGCAAGCCTGAATGCCTTCTTCCTGGGGGACGTTAGTGTACAGAGAGGAAACATCAATAGTACCAATTATGGCAGTGGCAGGAATTTGATCCTTGACACTTTCCAACTTTCGCAGAAAATCGGGAGTGTCATGGACGTATGAGGGGATTTGGGGAACCAAGGGTTTGAGAAAAGAGTCAATGAAAAGAGATATGTGTTCCGTAGGTGAACCATTGCCAGAGATGATGGGTCTGCCTGGGTTGTTGGCCTTGTGAATTTTCGGGAGAAGGTAGAATCTGGCAGTTCTACAATTGATCGGTGATAGAAATCTGTGAGCTTTTTTACTCAAATGATCACGTGATCGCATGTCATCCAAAACTTCCTGAATTTGCTCTGAAAATTTGCCAGTGGGGTTAGAGTCCAGACATTTGTAGTGCTGGGGATTGTTGAGTTGGCGATTGGCTTCATCAATATATTTTTGGCGATCCATGATTACTACGGCTGACCCTTTATCTGCTGGCTTGATAATGATGTCACCGCGGGAACGTAGAGTGTTGAGAGCAAGACGTTCTTCCCTAGGGAGATTGTCGTGGGGCTTACGGGTAAGATGAGAGGAGTTGGAAACTTGAGAACTGACTGCTTGCACATACGTTTCAAGGGCTGGAACACGGTTCTTGGGGGGGACCCAGGTGCTTTTTACACGGAAAGGTTCTTCTTTACAGGAGCCAGAATCGAAGAAGAACTCAGTCAGACGAAGTCTGCGGTAATACTCAGTGAGATCTTGACTGAGCATTACTTGGTCAACTTTGGGGGGAGTAGGACAAAAGTTCAAGCCCTTGGAAAGTAACGTATGCTCTGCGTCAGTTAGAGAAGAAGAGGAAAGGTTGACAACAGTGTTAGTGGGGGGTAAAGGTGTAGACTGCGGACTGCGTCTGAAGCGGTTGTGTCTGCGTTGTTTGGCAACAAGGCCACCAATCTTCTTGTTTCTCCTGTCGGTGAGAACAGAATTGAGGTTAGAGAGACCTTTCTCAATCTCATCACTGAGATCCTTGTACTGGCTTTCAGAACAGCTGGAGCGTAGTTTTGAGTCCAGATTAGCAATGTCCTGGTGGACAGCCTGAAGGGTGATTTCACATTGCTCAGAGAGGACCTTGATGAGCTGAATGGAAGCACTATAAAGAATTTGATTCCATTTTTTCTGTAGGTTGGGGGAGAGTTTTCCAATTTGGGGGGTGTGAGATATCTGTAAGCCAGTAGGGATCAGGCGAGAGACTGAGAAAAAGTTGTAGTTGTCTTGATGGAAAGTGTACCGAAGAGCCTTTTCTTGCAGTTTCCTAAGTTGAAAGAAACAGTTAGGGTTGTTCATGTTAGTAAGAGCAAAAAACAAGAGACAAACACAGAACGCAGACTTACATACCAACGGACGGACAGACTTACATACACACGTAGACAGGTCAGCAAGGAGGATCACCACGAGGGGATACAGCAACATAAGGAAATGACTTAAGGTGATATACAAAAATGTTGCAAACTGCTTACTGACTAAAATTACCAAAATGTAAATCTAAAATTTAGTGGGCCTGACGTTTCGATCCTAGCAGGACCTTTTTCAAAGGCAGAGTGACAAGGACAAAACAGATACATGTACACGAGGGAAGGGGGGGGGGGAGAGTGAATAGGACACGGATGAGAAACAAAGGACAAAGAGTGAAGCTGGTAGGGAGAGATCAAAGGGAAGGGCAGGGGGTAGGGTAGGGATTAATGAGAGGAGGGGGAAAGATCAAAGAGAAGGGCAAGGAGTGGGGTAGGGATTAGTGACAATAGGGGGAAAGATCAAAGAGAGAAGTGTGAAGGACTGAACACAAAAGAAGGATTATCAGAAAGCTGCATGGTGTTAGTCATTACCCTCCTGGATGTTGAAACCATGTGGTTGAATAGTCCGAAGACGCTTCATCCACATTTTCTCACGGCTAAGACGGACAGCATTATTACGGTGACCAAGTGATTCTATGCCCAGTACACTCATGTCAGACATCGAATGATCAGGGAGATTGAAGTGATACCCAACAGGGGTGTCCATTTTACCAGTTTTGATAGTAGACCTATGGCCATAGATTCGTTTTTTGAGGGTGTTTTTGGTCTCGCCAACATACTGAATATGACAAACTCTACAAGAGATGAGGTATATGATGTTTGAGGTAGTGCACGTGATAGAGCCATAGGTCGTGTGGGTAGTTCCAGAAGAATGTCCATTGAAAGAGTCTATTTCCTTGACATGTGTCTTGCAAACAATGCATTTCGAGGTACACTTAAATGTACCAAATTTGGTAGGAGGTGAAGAGTCCAAAGGGGGAACCTCTGCTCGGACAATTAAGTCACGCAGGTTACGGGGGCGCCTGAAATGTACCAAATGTACCAAATTTGGTATTAAGTGTACCTCGAAATGCATTGTTTGCAAGACACATGTCAAGGAAATAGACTCTTTCAATGGACATTCTTCTGGAACTACCCACACGACCTATGGCTCTATCACGTGCACTACCTCAAACATCATATACCTCATCTCTTGTAGAGTTTGTCATATTCAGTATGTTGGCGAGACCAAAAACACCCTCAAAAAACGAATCTATGGCCATAGGTCTACTATCAAAACTGGTAAAATGGACACCCCTGTTGGGTATCACTTCAATCTCCCTGATCATTCGATATCAGACATGAGTGTACTGGGCATAGAATCACTTGGTCACCGTAATAATGCTGTCCGTCTTAGCCGTGAGAAAATGTGGATGAAGCGTCTTCGGACTATTCAACCACATGGTCTCAACATACAGGAGGGTAATGACTAACACCATGCAGCTTTCTGATAATCCTTCTTTTGTGTTCAGTCCTTCACACTTCTCTCTTTGATCTTTCCCCCTATTGTCACTAATCCCTACCCCACTCCTTGCCCTTCTCTTTGATCTTTCCCCCTCCTCTCATTAATCCCTACCCCCTGCCCTTCCCTTTGATCTCTCCCTACCAGCTTCACTCTTTGTCCTTTGTTTCTCATCCGTGTCCTATTCACTCTCCCCCCCCCCTTCCCTCGTGTACATGTATCTGTTTTGTCCTTGTCACTCTGCCTTTGAAAAAGGTCCTGCTAGGATCGAAACGTCAGGCCCACTAAATTTTAGATTTACATTTTGGTAATTTTAGTCAGTAAGCAGTTTGCAACATTTTTGTATATCACCTTAAATACAAAAGGAAATAAAATTTGGGGGGTGTAAAGATCCGTATGTTATTTGATTAGAAGAAATAAGGCTATTTTTTGTTTGAAAAATTGTGTAAGATAAAGAAATTACTTCGTAGAAGTATGGAGTACGGAGGGAAAATAACCGACATGATTCGGCGTGCAGCAGCAGTTTTCTGGCTGTGCGCCACGGCCGACGTCACTGACAACAACACGGTCAAACCACGGAGCATCGTAACTTTAGGCCGACACTGAAAAATATTCTCATGTACTGTACATGTACATGTACACCAGTGACCACCCTGTACAATTTTTGCGAGGAGGATAAGTTACTTCCGTAGCACATTTTCCATTATTATTTCGTCTAAGTAATTTTCAAATTTATATGGATTTCACAGTACGACCGTAAAGGCTGGGGGTTTCATGTCAACTCGGTCCGCGCGGAAAGCCTACATGTATCCCGTTACCAAAACAGACCGTTGAGGAAGGAAGATCGGACACGAACAAAAAAGTACTCAACAACTTGTACTGGTCCACCCTGCGTGTTTGGGCATTACCAACAAAATAATGTACCCTACCATATTCAATCTATTTCCCTGTCCGTGAAAAAAACCCCAAGATTCAATTCAAATCTTTGTTCAAGTCTCGGAATACAAAATCGGGAACAGGATCGTGGTGCGAAGACTGGAAAGTCACTTTTTACAATGCACGTGCGGCATGCTTTCTCTATCCTCAATGGTACCCGGCGATCCTATTCCTATATGCATGAACGGATGGGCGAATGTTTACCAGCAAACTGGACCAAAGCAGTGTGCACTGTGCAGTACATGTACATGTACATCGTGCGCACGGCCGCTATACAGTACACTGTAGCGGTGCGGGATACAATCTGTGATCGCCGATCGCGTGCGCTCGATCGTCAGCAGACGCAAAAAGCTTTGCTTTTTCGGAATTATAATCGTAACAATGCGAACAATATCTACATATAATTGGCTCGTTTTGGGCAAGGACTTTGATTATTTCAATTATGTAACTATCAAAATGTTACTTGCCCGATCTGGCAAGTAAATTTTAACATCTGAACATTTTACTTGCCCGACGTGAAATTTTACTTGCCCCGGGCAAGCGGGCAACCGCTAATGTCGAACCCTGACTATACATTAGGATTTCTTTCAACTTCAACTCATTGTTTTTGCGCTTTCTTTCGATCCTGATGGGCCAACCACCCTAGTCCAACATACACCCATGATGTGCATGTGCGTAGTATATGTAGGAATTAAAAAGCTAATGTAATGAAGGGAGAAATGGACTAGTGCAAAGTATGTCACAGGTCACTAAGTTTATTATTATCAACAAGAGTCTCCATGTTAGTTACTATTAAGACCAATGTGCACAGGACTTAAGATAGGAGGGAATGAAGGATCAATTACCTAAGCAGAGGACATCATCACTGACAGTACAGTTGACCATGATCAGGGTGAGTGGGTCACTATTGACTCTGCATTTGGTTGCTGTCGTGCATGTCATCTCACTGGGGTCTACCTGGTAACAGTAGCGACACTGAAATGGTTTTGTGAAAACCTGCTCTCCCTGAAAAACCAGAGCAAAACAAATTACATGGCAAGATTTGCATGGTGGAAGTACAAAGTGGAAGGTTTTCGGTTACACCAGGGAAATCATCTATTTTGAGACAGAGATGGAGAGTGGCTCTGAAAAGAGCCACACTCCATGGTGTCACCGCAAAATATGTGGCAACAGGGCATACATCTAGAGACATTGGCAATATGAATTTGAAATTGAATGTGTAACTTACTGTGCAATTGATTTCAGCTTTTGGAGTGCATGTTGCAATATATTCTCGTCCGTAGATGCAAGAGGCATTGAGCTGATAGTCCAAGCACTGTTCACCCAAGTCAGAACAGTTGAGTCGACTGGGGCACAGGCCTAGGTAGGTAGGGGCTACTGGGGTGGTCAGAGGTTTTGTCACTGCAGGCTCTTTGGTAGGTATGGGCGTGCTAGGGTTGGAGTTGTTGCTGTTGTTTGTTGTGTTGTTGCTGGATTGTACAGGATGTGAACTGGACACTGACCCAGTCTCAGACTCTGTAACTACATCATAGCTAGCTGTGGATTCCCCTGTAAACGCAAACGCACAAAACATTTATCACAGGGTTATAGGAAATTCTAATAAATTCTGGTAAATATCTGCTACTTGGCATGAGCTGGTACTGGCACTCACATGTTGCCATTTTTCAAACACACAATAAAATAAATAAATAAATTCAGGGCTAATTTCATAATAAAATAAATAAATAAATTCAGGGCTTATTTCCGAGCAACGGTTCCCCACACAGCTCACTGTCGCTTGGCTGCAGTATAGGTTAGCATACCTCAGATAAGAGGCGTCGATATGAAGAAACCTGCACAACTGCAGAATACCCCGCCACTCACCTCTGCACTATACACACACTTAGGCCTGCACTACATGTACCGGTACATTGCACACAAGGGTAAGGGCTTCACAAGCACATGTACATGCGTTGTTGAAAACTCCATTCGTGTCCACGAGGAAGTCTTACCATGCGCTTTAGCAATGACGCCACGTCTGGTACCCAGTCTTCGTGTAGTATGGTTTGTACGTGGCACAGTGCCCTGCTAAAGCGCCATGAGTTTTCAACAACGCGACATGTCCGATCGGGGACATTTTGTCGGATTTGCGGTCCAAAAATAAATCGTAAGTACCGCTGAAGTACCGCTGCAGTACCACTTGTTTGTCTGGACATGTGTAAAATCCGGCAGGCGCATTTATTGAATCTTTGAACGCGATTTCGGGCACTTTTAAGGCCTTCGGTTGAGAATTAGTGTTTTTGAATATTAAATGCGGTGGGACGCTAGTGCGACAGATAATCTCAAAACTTTTAAGGGGAGCTCCTAGCGGCCCAGTAAGTGGGACTAGGCCAGGGCCAACAATGAAGAAAACTGGAGCTACGAAGCAAACTTTAAACTTAAGAAAATAGACCCCCCAAAAAGGCAAAAGAGCAACTTTTTAATGAATCACACGAGTTTGGCCTACTGGAAGAGCCTTAACTTTCCACATTTTCGGTGACGGACAAGAGCAGAAAACAAACCTGAAGATACAAAGTTTGAGATCGTTATAGGGAGTTGTTTTCATCGTGCGATGTGAGTTAGAATAGAAGACCAAGCGTCGAAAACGCGTACCGTCGAAAACTGGCCCCCACGATACACACACACAGCCTGCTGAGTGCTGTCACTGCTGCATGCTGACCGTTGAGTCGTTGACCGTTTGACAAAATAATATTATTAATACGGTAATTTTGGATTCCATTTGACTGTACACCAGGCCAAGACACTCTAATCCGACTTTACTTACCCTGTCCATGCACATAAGTTATAGAACTCATAAGAAATAAGGTCACTAGAACTAGTAGAGGAATGCCGATCCGCTTTCCTGACGTCGTCGTGTAAGCGGCCATGTTGACTCTCAGGAGGAAGCCCCATTCAGAAAATATCACCCATTTGAGAATAGACAGCGTTGAACATAGTACGACAAGCATTGGACATTGCGTGGATGCGAAGCCAGCAGCGGCTCGCGTTTCCAGAAATCCCATTCATGAATAGCAACCCATTTGGGTATTTTAAACGCTCGCTGTGTTCTGCTGTGTTGTTACACTTGCACTTGCAGTTGCACATGTTGCTACTACCATGGAGGTATTCCTCCATGTTAATACTAAATGGTGGTGTTGGGCACAAACTCCTTGCATGATATTACATTACCATGATTACAATTTGCACATGGAACCTTTTTTTACAAACTTTTCTGTCAGTTTGAAAATAAAGCTTGAAAATAAAGTTTTATTTATCATGCTTTAATTTTGTATGCTCTAGAAAGAAATAACAAATATTCTCACCATCTATCAATTATCATTCATTAGATTTAATTGGAGCCATGGACAAGCAAGGAGAACTGGGAAATCTGGAAGGAAAACCCAAGGCAGAGTTGCTGGAGCTGCTCAGCAGACAAGAGAAACTTCTCTCTAATCAGTGAGTCCTATTCCTAATTCAAAATTGCAGTGTTTTGTTTTCCATGAATATTTGTTTTCATCAGAGATGTCTTTACTTACAGGAAATTTTCATTGGACACATCGGATTTACCTTAGAGTGAGACTCGCCTATTGATAGTATTATGTTTCTTTCCCATTTTATTGAAGGAAATTGCTGAACATGTTACCAGATAAAGGTCAAAGGGTTAAACTATTAGCTGAGAGTCTGCAGAAACTTCTTGAGAAGCATGACGGCATGGTAGATGATGCTGCAGATCTTCTTGAGAAAATGGAGATTGGTCGTGCACAGACTGATGACCCCCAAGCCACCCCAAACCCCTTCCTTAAGACTGATCCTCCAACCACAGCCAGGAACATGAAAGCATCATTCAAACCATACAGAACACTGAAGTGCTCCACAATCCCCGAGGAATTGACTCATCGAAGAGGCACGACTGTGAGGCGTGATTGTACAGACAGACTTGCTGAAGTTTCTGCAGCTGCTGTTCCTCCACTGAAACACCCAGGAGTGCAGGCAGTTAGCCTGGCAGAGGCTTCCCAGCTACTGCAGAAACAGAGAAGCAAAGTGGAGGTGAATCATATTAAAAGATCAAACTTGACAATACCTACAATTGTACAAAGACTATAAGATGATATGGTAGATGTGGACAGTTTTGTGTGATGACTGTCAATCAATATACTGAGAAGCGACAACAGCTTGACTTCTGTCAGTGTCAGGCCAGTAGGATACTGGAGGCTACATGTTGTGGGTCTGAGACATGTTGTGGTCTGAGACTAAATGTTGATTTGATTGAATCTATTATCACAAGCTTCAGTTTGTGTATCAAATCAAACAAAGTAATATGCATGTCTATAGGAATGATATTTTAATGAGGGTTCTGGAAGGGTTCTGGAAGAAAAGGGGTGCATATAAAGATATCTCACCTGTTAGTTAATGTCGTCTGTATTTATAATAAGGAAATAGTGATTAAGTGTTGGCATATTTGAATACTTACTTACAGGCCTTGCAAGCTGAGCAGGCTGCAGACAGACTAGCACAGCGGCTCCATATACAGATGGGAGAATACAGGCCAGACACCAGGAGTACAGGCAGGTAAGCAGCTAGTGAAATTGGCCCATGGACACAACAATCTTTGTTTCTTCCAGTTTTTGTTTTAAAAAACAACAACACCATCTTTACCTTGATTGGTGTTCATCTCAGTTACAGAAACAAGGCACAAGTTTCAACAATACATGTTCATAGATCCAGGCTTGGATGTGAATTATCACACAGTTCTTGTTGGTTTTATAATTGGGTACTGGTAATTTCAAGACGACATTCGAATCAGAAGTATGATGCATAATGCCCAGCTTCAAATACATCAAGATCTTGACTTTGGCCTTTATTACAGACTGTTACTGACTATTACTGGTTGTTTTCGAAGTCTTTTTTTTATGATAATAGGCTATTATCATAAAGCCACATATTCATGTATTGGCCGTTGCACTTCATAAAACCATATCCAACCTAATTAATGGTAAAGATATAAAGAAAATTCAAAGGAACCATTTGAAATAGTTCTAAAGAAATTCTAAAGAAGTTGTGTAAAAGTTGTGAAATATACAGCGATTTCTGAGTGCAAGAGATTTATATCAAAGAGCTTTAGATCAGAATAGTTCTCACCGATATACAGCCAAGGATAAATGAACTTAAATCATCTGGCTTACATGTATGCTACAGTTAAACAAATGTTAGGGCACAGATTCTGATAGCAGAAGAAACTCAAGAGTAAGGATGCTTACCGATGGGTTGTTATGCTTGTGAGTTACAAAAAAAAGACCCTAAGCTGACAGGGTGACTAGATAAGATGCTTCTGAGAAGGCAGAAGAGGTCTCTGAAGTGGTGGCATCAGTGGGGGACATAAATGTATACAGACTAGGGGGCCAAGTCAATAAAGGGAGGATGATGTCACACAGTAAAGACATAAAATATATGACAATTGACATTCTTTCTTAGAACAGAGGGTTGATGTAATGTTCAGTTTGTGTGGGATTACTCATTGAGCTCACTACTACAATGGACATTTACTCAACTGTCTTGGATGGTTACTGAAGCAAGGGGGCCATGACTTAATCAGGGCATTGGTGAACAAGGAACACCTGTTACAGTGGCTTGACCATTGATATATTTCTTCCCTTACAGTTATGTGCTGTAGTATCCGATGATTTGCTTAATTTGCTCTACGAGTATGAACATGTGCTTGCACTGTCATTACATAATGCATGTCAACCAAATCCTTTAAACAAATGTTCTAAGTAAAGCAGTTAAAGGAAAATTGGGATTTTATTGGCCATACAAGATGATCTACATGTAATCCTAATTGATACTAGCATTCATACCCTATCCATTTTTTTTCCATTAGCTATAGGGATTGTGATGACAGTGAAAGCAGTGAGGATGACAGGAACAATGACATTGAGGATGATATTGAAGAGACAGCACAAGAGGAGAGTCAGCATGAACCGAATGGATGAATCCTTGACTCAGCTAACACTATATGGGTTGCCAGGCTTTCATTCCAAGTTCACTTCCCCAACTATGTCTAAACTTGTTCATTTACACTAGTTACCACGTATAACGAGCGCATGCTTGTAGATTGTGCAACGTATAAAGCACTTAACATTTTGGTTTTATTTTGTTCCCATTTTAAAACATCTATGGTACCTGCATTCAAGAACCCGGTATGCATAATTGCATATGATTGGATGCTTGGTAGTTTACACTTTATTCATACCCGTACCATAGGAAAGATAGTACAGTACAGTACATGCAAATAACATGCATGTTATAAGTATAACATATGTGATCACCCCCAAATCAGTGGCCTAGTGTACCTTTAAGAACAATGATTGCATCCTGGGTCTTGTGAGTAGTGGCAGCGGAGGAATTTGGCATTTTGAGATACACTTGATGAGGAGCCTCCGCCAGATCACAGAGGTCTGCAAGCCAACACTAACATGTCTGGAATTGGCCCAGCCAAACAAGTTTTTTCTGTAAACTTTATAGTCCTAATGAAAGGAGTGGATTTGTTTAGATATCAAGCAAATAAAGGAAATACTGACTGGGAACTTTTTTGAAAATTGGCAAAGAAAAATTTAATGGACCAGGATTTGAACCCAAGACCTCTGGTTTTGCATACCAGCACTCTTACCATCTGAGCTGTCCAGCCCTTAGATGTTAGATGACGGCCTTCCCTAATAGTCAACTAGTCTTTGCCAGGGCTGGGGATGGCACTCGCAAATAATTTCAAAATTCGTTTAGATACAGTATGTATAATTTAGGCCATTCAAGTCAGTAAGGAGTTTGTATCAAGAAACTGTCCAGTCCTGTGGAATGATGTACATGTATAACATACAATACCAACTTACATTAGAGGATTAAATGGCTGTGAATGGTGCTGATCAAGCACTGACTTGAGGGTCATAATTGTTTAGTTAAACTGTCAAATTACTCCAGTGCTTGACTTGCTTGCCTTCCATCTGAATGAAATCCAAATCAGTTAAATTCAGTAAGATCTTGGAAGGCAATAACCGACATGCCAACATGAACACGGTGCCTTGCAAAATTGGAATAAGGTGTTATAATGCTAACAAGGTTGTGATTTTGATTCTTGTTTCCTTATATTGGTTACTTGTGAAATATCAACTTGGCTCCTAGTCTCTAAAATAAAAAGGAAGCAGTTTGATATAAGTGTCGGCAATTTGTTACTATTTTAATTTGTAAACAACATTAACATTATATACATATTTACACCATTAATAAATTACAGCTACCGGTATTATGTACTCTTTTGGTCAAAAATAACATTTCTGATATAAAATGGCATATTAAAAATGACAGTGTAAGCACATTGAAATTTATATCTTCTTTAATGAGAATGTCACAAGTTACAGAGTCAGAAATAGAAGAAAAAAATATACCCACCAATGATTCAACTACCACTATTGAGATAAATAAAATAATGCTCATGATTCCCTCCCTGTGTCCAGTAAGTAATGTTTATGCATTGTACACAATTCAATATTGTAACAATGATACCAATGTAAAAACCACTAAAATTCCTTTCTGATTTATACGGAAGCCCAATCGGGCCAGGTTTTCTAACGATGAAATCTTTTTTATTGCGTAATAATGCAATAACTTTCTCCCTGCCTCCATCCCTCCCTCCCTTCAATATTATTGCATTATTTCGCAAGCTATTGCGTTATTTCGAAAAGGTATTGCGTTATTTTGCAAAAATGATATAAAAAAAATCTTTAGAAAACCTGGCCCAATTGGGCTTCCGTAGATTTAGAATAATTTTGGGGAAAAAATAAGATACAGCCCATATCTTAGTTTCAGAATGGTCAAACTTCTAAATTTTTCACGATAAAACTACAGTATGATTAAACTATGGTGGCATCTTGACACATTTCTCTACCTCACATGGCCTAGTTACTGTTGACTACTTCAGTGATATGCAACAGAACCTCTTGCCGTATTTCTATCAGCAACAAATTTCTCAAAAATTCTGTGAAATCAAATGTGAAATGATAATATGGTTTGGGGCTCACAAGTGACTTCTGTGACTTCTGGTATAATAAACAAATTCTGGGTTTCTTAGTTACTAGTGTAAGTCTGAGGGGCAAGAGATCATTTAGGATCTCTTCATCACTTTGAACCGGACGTTTCTCGAGTGCCGATGGTCATCCCTACGGGATTCTTGAACAATGCATCATTTTCAAAACTCACCAAAAAAATCAGGAACAATATATATCTTTGAAATAAATTAATAAGGGTATACTATGGGTACAAGTGATTCAAACCTGGCACGATTCGGACATCGATGTGGCTTTTGTCAAGAGATTATACGTTCAAAAAAGGGCCCACAATACGTCATCAATGGAGCATAGCACGACTTGTGTGTGTGTTGTGCATGAACTGACAGCCTTTGACTGCAAACTATCCTCCACTCAAGGCAGTCAAATCTGTCGGCCCCAACCGAGCGTATAGATTGCGGTGAAGAATGTGGGTGGAATTTCACTGCCTGACTGACGACCATTGGGCAGTGTGGCATGCCAACACAAAGTCTCCCGCATGTTATCAGAGACAGCATACTATCCCTTAATCTTCCACAGTAAAGGTCCCACAATAGCGCCATTATTGCCACTAATCTTGCAATTTATTTGGCAATTTGCGTCAAAATGGGTCTTTGTCATGCTTCGTATAGTAAAACCAGCGGCACTCTGATTTCGGAGGTCCCTGCACGAAGTCATTAAAGGCATGCATACAATTGCTTCAAAAGTAAATTGGGGTCATTTGATGTGGAGGACCTTATCATAAACTGATTGCTATGCAACTAGGGTACAACCATTTATGCTCAGTGATCTATACTCCAATCATTGTATTTATATCATGTTCAGGACACCCATTCAGTCACAGCTGTGGATACCATTTCACATATCAGCTCGTGCACAATAATTGACTGTGTTAACACTGGTGGGAAGTGCTTCAGATATTTTAAGAGACAAAATGTCTAGCAATGCCTACTTAGCTCCTGAAAATAGTACATGTTCATGTATATGCTATACAAGTAGATTTAAAAATAATTACAGCAATAAAAACATACATGTACATGTATGTGTATGTACCGTATGTACATATATTTTCTTTTCAAACATTTCACATCAAGTGTCCCTGCAAAAAGTATACATGCACATTTTTTTATAGACTATAGTCCCATTAGATATACAGTAAGACAGTAAGTCACACCATTTCATCCGACACAACCTTTTGTCGCATAAGTTTCACAAGCATCAATGGCTGAGTCTCATCACTCACACCTGATGAGGGGTTTGAGGTTCGAGTGCGTGATACTTTCTCGGTATCACTGCCCACATCAGACCCCCGGGACGCTCTCTTCTTCTCGATAAGTTCGATCATCTCCTCTGGCCGAGCTCCACACCGCGGCTGGCTCCTTTTGCTGACTTGGCCCGCTGTAAAGTACGCTGCAGGATTACTGTGAGCGTGGGACTCCAGTTGGCTCGTGCTGGCCTCCATGGATTGGTCCTGTTTGAGGGGTTTGGCTTGACCCCTTGCCTTCAGGCTTCCCCCAGACCTGTCAGATGTGGGCAGTGAACGTCGGCTGGTGGATACATGCTGCTTATGCTGGGAACTGGATGACTGGCTGGCTTTCTTGCTCTTCATGCCTTTGTGTCGAATACTGAAGACAAGAAAATATTGCAATAGGTGCTTATGGTGCTTAGGGTTAAAAAAACAAATCCCCCAAAATGGAAACATTGAAAACTCTATCTCACACAAAGGCTGTTGATGTCACAAAGGATGGTGCAAAATAAGTCAAGAATCAGCTGAGCTGAGATTGTTCATTTCTTTGGTGTCCAGAAAAAATTGTGAGAATCTCTCTTTAGGAGGCTGTGAGGCAAATATGTATGACAGCATTTGTCATATGAAGCACACTACATATGTGGGGGGGGGGGTGCCAGAATTTGACTGAGGTAGTATAATTAAGCAGCAACTACAACTGCAATGTGAGCTCAAAATATAAAACAATGAAAATAGCAAAGCCACAAAACAATTTTAATGTATTTGATTTACAGAGGATAATAAAGATTCAATTCAAAGGAAAATTAGTCTGGACCATGATATAAACAAGGTCTATGGTTTAATGTACCAGTTCTCTACTAATGGAACTATACAGCCCTTAATGCTGGCCTATTCAAATCTATTAATGTTAAGTACTTAATTTACTTTTAATAAATTTTCTGAGTCGGTTTCCTTTCCTTTGTTTATTTGATAATTTAAACTAAAGTTAAGGAAAACTGAGTGGAAAATCTCGGGTCTTATGTAAAGGTATCACAAGTTTGTGGCACTAGTTTCATCTTCCTCCATGGTTTCATTAACTAGTTCTTTGTAAACCTTCCAATAAATTTTAGCCAAGACACAGGCAGGATACATGCACACCCAAAAGCAAAAGAACATGTAAGGCTGCATACTTCAATGGCAAACAAACAACATTCCTCTTCAGCCTTAGAAGTTAGAGTGCAAGAGCTGAGTTACCAGTGCCATGGGGCAGAGACCTCGGCAATTTCCTGCTTTGGATTCATTACATCAAACCATTGGGTGGTATATTGAAAATACAAGAATATACTTCCATACACTTACCAAGACAACAGCTCATGTAGTAATGTCATCAAATTGTTGTACTCTGTTTCACCAAATGGCTGGAGGAAAAGAAATGAACCAAGAAACATTCTTCAATCCACAGGGTATTTCTATTAAGCTAACCATACCATAGAATAGAAAATAAAGATGAATGGATTCAGCCATGTCACTTTTGTCTTTGAAAACTACCAGTCTGGTATTTTAGCCAATTAATGTGCTCTTCATGATAGTATTAGTAGGATTTATTGCATAAGTCAGTAGATAAATTCCAGGCAAAACACAACACAAGTTCCTACGAGATGCTGCATGCCAAACTTCATCTAAAATCTCTCTCTAAAATATACTTTTCTTAGGCACGTCACTCCTGATTCTGGTCAAGAATCACGTGCAAGTTTGCAAGAATTGTTTGTATGCTAATGAACTTAACGTCCCCACCATAGAGCTTCTTTCGTATGATTTTGCTGACCACTATACAATTTCATGCAGCAGATGTAGCCATGTGATAGTGTCCAACTTTGTGTACTGATAAACTGAATGAGCATATTATCTGTCTAAATTACTTTGATCTGAATACTCACTCCAGAATCACTCTATGAGAAGGCATTTATATGCAAAGAATAGACATGGAGTAATATGCAAACATGTTACCAACTACTTACTGACTCCATCTTAGCAGGACCTTTCTCAAAGGCAGATTCTGTCCTTTGAGAAAGGTCCTGTAGGATCGAAACGTCAGGCCCTCTTAATCGTTGGTACATGTAATGGGAAGTTGTGAAATGTTGGATGAAAAGTTGGTGTTGTTTCCTGAAAATGCACATTTCTCCAAATAACAAAGAAATTTGCACAGAAATTTGCTAAATGTTTCCAAATTGTGACACAATATCAAACTACTTTTTTTTTATATTAAACACACGAGGGCTATCCTTGGTACCTTGAGTCCATACTGTGCATTTTCATAAGCTGCTGCAAAGGCTCGGCACAGGTTGACTGAGGCCCCCTTTAGAGGTGCCTGAGGGGGGTCTCGCAGACTCAGAATGTATTCCTTCAGACTGCCACATGGAGGTCGAACTCGACGACACTCAATTTTCCTGAGCTGCTCATCTGAAAAGAAAATGTGGCACATAACATTCCCACTGTGATCATATCGGCTTGATTAGCAAAACTTAATAAGCAGCAATGTATGGTGGCCACTTTGCTGATCCCTTAGTAAGGGATACAACATGTATATAACAATACATCTACATGTATTATCATTCATCAAATACCGTATTAAGAGAGGCAAGGACATAAGTTGACAGTTCACATCATCCATTAATATGACAAAAAGAAAGACAACAAGGTGACACTGGCACTAAGTTGAGGAAAACAAAATGCACGTGTATTATTGTGTAATTAATCTGGCTTGTGCCCATCTACAGTCAAATCCAGTTAATATCAGCTTGATTTTCATGACATCCCATAAAAAGATGAGCTTTTTTCCCAGTCCCGACCAATTTGTGCACATTCTTATTCAAAAAAATGTGTGTCACACAAAAGACCTGCTGACATCTGAACTTAGATAATACAAGCATTTTTATGAACCCCATTGTGTAAACACATTGCTATTACCTGTTTATATTGACAATTTTGAAATGGATCTTGCAAAACCCCTGAGCAGATTAGTTTTTTTTTCTGAATAGTAGGGAATTGTGTAGGAGGGTGCCTTACATACACACTATGCAGTTGGCACACATACGGTGTACATGTACCAAATACAAGTCCCACCTAAGTACAGCAACAAACTCTTTGGGTTGTCAGCTGGGACGAACAATCCCATTTCATTGACATCAAAATGGCATAGACAACCTTGACTTGGAACAGGACCTGAACCAGGTCAAAATGTTGAAGCTTCTGCCTCTTGATCAATGGTGGCATTGAATTATGGATTGGTAGTTATGAGATGGGGCATTTGTGGAGTGTGGTGGGGAATAGGGGAGAGGTGGGGAATAAAAAGATGATTTGAGTTGGCCTGGACTGGAGCATCTTCCATTAACAACTAAACAAGCTTTGACTGTATGCAAAATGAATTATTTCTTATCTCTGGGTAACTTCAGGAGTTCTGGACATTGACAATTCACACCGATTACGGGTTTTGATACATTTGGCGATTCCATTCTGTTTGCAATAAGACAAAATATCGTCAAAATACTTTTGTATCAGCCAAAAATCTTGTTCTGCACATTTAAAAGTATAATAAAACCAATATTTGACAGCAATTACAGTAGATGAAACTACTTACCCAGCTTAGCAAGAGCATCAACTGCCTTCATTCTATATATATAGGTGCACCTTTCTGTTCAGATATAAAAGGGAAATAGTTTAAACAAAATGTTGATTTACATCATGATCCTGGTCACTTATTTTCTTGACAAGGATTATATGCAATATACACTCTAGAGACAGAGTATTCACAATCAAATATTGCTGCCCATTTCATAATGTCATCTAGAGTAAGTAACTTTTAATAAATTTGTACTTGCAGATGGCACATTTTACGTTATGAACTTCATCACGCCCGCACAAATTAAAAGTAAAATGCAAAAACGTTGGAAACTGCTTACTGCCTAAAATGACCAAAGTGCAAATATCAAAAATTGGGACGGTCTGATGAATATATCCTGGCAGGACCTTTCTCAAAGGCAGAGAATTGGCAACATTATTAAATAGACAATAGTTTGGTTTTGTGCAGGTTTTTTTTTTACTTGATTTAGGAGGGCCTGACATTTTTATTCTAGCAGATCCTTTCTCAAAGGCACATATGATATCTAATAATTTTTGAGATTTCAAAAACAAAACAAAATAATTAATTGAGGGGGATTTTAGAACAGTCCAACAAGAATCAAATGAAAGGCTGTGCTTATTTTAAGAAACAAGACTAATTATAAAAAAAAATAAAAAAATTTGGCACTATTTTTCTAGTCAAACAGCTGCCTTTAGCACATGTACATCAACTTCCACAGCTTGGAGAATATTAGGGTTCATTTAAGAGGGGGCATCAGACTATTTACCGCCTGTGGTGTTGTCTCCAGTCAGAAATTTCAGTCGGTAGTCATCATCTCCAAGCAGTCGTGGCTCATGCTTCATGTTTGAGGCATGAGTCAATTGCTGCTCAATCTCTGTCTGTAGGCTGCGTGGGGCACTGTGACCGATAGGGACGTGAGGCCCACGATGGGAGCTCAGGGAAAAGCGCATGATTTGTCGCTTGACAAAAATGATGACAACCAGAAGTAACTAAAATGGAATGACAAAAGATTAATACTGAGTAATTCACAGCACTACCCATATCACTTTTAATTAATTAGTATTAATTAAAAGTAGCAGTCTTTACTCTTTAGACATTTTAATTCAAACTAGTGATGCTGTTGAGAACATTTTATGTCAATGGTCAACATAACATTTTAGGGTTTGCCAGAAAAAAAATCTTTTCTCTACAAGTTATAATATGGCTGTACATTTATTTATATTATTGCAGTCAATCAGATGTCAGCACTCAATCGAAAGCTTGGGAGACAAAAAGTTACATGTATGCGGTGTCAGACCAAGTTTTCAGAGCCCAGGACCGCCAGGGTCGTCATGTGTGCATGGGTCTATGTAGAGCTCTCCTGGCCTCGGTACCGGTCCACCGCACTTCCTTCCCTGCCCTCATCCATATAGGCCGAAGACCCATCACCATGTGAGGGAGGAAACCTGGATTTTGAGGACAGTCCCAGCATCACACTGACCCATCTGGATGCCCACATTCGATGTATTGTTGGTGTTTGTGGCCTTTTTTAAAACCTGATTATTTTTTTTAGTTTACTATCTACACCGTAAAAGGGTGGGAAAAAAATGAATCCAAGATAGATCACCTACTGTTTTGTAGACAATAGCCATTGTCTGGCAAGGCACCCCATATCCCGGCCTCAAAGTCAACCACAAAGTGCTTGACATGATGTCCTCCTTATGTTTTTTCAGGGCTTTCAGCACCTTGTGGTAGTCCTTCTTTGACCTCTGGGACATTAAAGCAAATGCCGGGGGCACTTGCTTCTGGGCCCCCTGTCCAGAGCACACAAAAGAGTGTACGCTAAACATCTCAACGAACAGTTTGTGTACAACCTTGAATGTCCCGTCCAAGTACCATGTCCTTGCATGGTCCAGCACGCCGCACTGCTCAGTTGTCATGAAGACAAGGTGCCGGGCTTCGCCAACTGTCTTTTGGCAGGAACTCTGCACTATAAGCTGAAAGGCCAAGTCTGATGGCTCCGTTGGGCGCTGAGCTTGCCGGGCACGATTGTCCGTCCGAACAAGGTTGGCTGGCTTGGGAAAACATGCTGTTGGGGCAGCAGGATCAATCCTGTCAGTCATGACCTCTTCCACAGTTGCACTCGCAGACCGAAAGATGTCTGTCTTGCAGACGGTCTTTACCTCTGCAGCAACCAGGACGGCTGTGGCTGAGCCAGGGTTAGCAGGGTGTGTGTGGATGGCGTGGGAGCCGGGGCTGAAGATGTCTCCTCTCTGGAGAACAGAGACTGGGCAACGTTGTGCCTTGCATCGTAAAACCCAGGTGGATATTGATGCTTCTGGGTTTTGCTGCCATCTCTTGGTGTATGTATAACCCAAGGTGTCTACCAGGATGGGCTTTCCTTGCTGGTTTCCCGCTTGAATTATCCAATAACGGACAATTTGTTCTTCGCCCGCATCTTGAACTGCATGAACAGAGGCATCTTCTAAGCTATTCTCCTCTGGTAGCTGCAGGATTTTGAAGCTACTAGTGACATTAAATGACTCAACGGAACACACTTCATCACTGGAAAGGGCACTGAATCTGTCCTCTTCCATCACATCAGATACAACTTCAGCAGGCAATAGATCGAAAGAGGCTCTTGTACTGTACTTTCTCCCGCTGGAATTGGAAAATCAGTGATGGAATTGGAGCAGATTGCAGCACTGTCACAGGGATCGCAGAGGAGTGCCTTCTGGTTCTTGTGAACTTGTTTGGAGCAAACAACACAATGAGATCTTGGAGGGTCTTGGGTTCTTGGATTGTCTTGGATTCTTGGATTGTCTTGGATTCTTGGAGGGTCTTGGATTCTTGGATTGTCTTGGATTCTTGGATTGTCTTGGATTCTTGGATTGTCTTGGATTCTTGGAGGGTCTTGGATTCTTGGATTGTCTTGGATTCTTGGAGGGTCTTGGATTCTTGGAGGGTCTTGGATTCTTGGAGGGTCTTGGATTCTTGGATTGTCTTGGATTCTTGGATTGTCTTGGATTCTTGGAGGGTCTTGGATTCTTGGAGGGTCTTGGATTCTTGGAGGGTCTTGGATTGTCTTGGATTCTTGGAGGGTCTTGGATTCTTGGAGGGTCTTGGATTCTTGGAGGGTCTTGGATTTTTGGAGGGTCTTGGAATCTTGGAGGGTCTTGACAAGAGCAGCAATGGTTGACGTTGATGAAACTGGCGGAGTATGGCAACTGCCATGGGTTTTTTATCGAAAAATTACTCAGCGATGGATGCATGATTTGAATTGAAAAGATGCTCGCAGTGGTGAACATGAAATGAGTCAGTGAACATGAATGGGTCGCCAGATCGGTGAACATAAAATGCGTTGGTGAACATGAAGAGAACAGTGGATGATCCATAGACAATGGCTTGTCAGCAACTTGCCTTTAACCCTAACCGGCACACTTAACAACACATGGTTTTTCCGGTGGTATGTTGTGGTATAAAGTCCTCTACACACACACACAAATGCTTGTGGTGATGTGTGGTATTTGGACCTGCACCCATGAGTGAAGTGTGGTTTCCTGTGACACATACACCCGACATACCACAATGGGGTTTGTGGTTTTTTGTGGTATATAGGCCATTAGGCTGTCAGGCACTGTCTGTGCAGTGCTGTGTTAGGGAGGATAACGGCCATACACCATGACGTACCACAGCATGGTTTTTGTGGTATCCTGTGATATGTGAGCCTGCATCCCTGAGGGCACTGTGGTAAATAGTGGTATACACTATACAGTATGTCCTGTGTGGGAGGTGCAAAGTGTTAGGGCTTTAGCTGGTTGGCATTGAGGTGCTTGTATTTTCGCCTGAAGGCTTTTCTGGTGTGCCTGCTTTTCTTTTTCCTTTCTTGTGATCATTTTTCCTTTCTTGTCAATGTGATACCCTGAATAAGTAACAATGAATTGTGTTGGCTAATTTGAGTTATCGGCTTGCGCTTGATATTATCATGTCTTTATTTTTTCCAGGAGGAATCTGATTTAGAACTTTAGAAGCATTCAAGATCCAGCATTCAAATCTTTATTCTATATGTAAATAAAAAAATACATCAACAAGGACAAGGAACAGGAACCGAATGAGGGTGATAACAGCCCAAGACCAATAAATAATGACGTTCAAGCCCTTCAAAACGTGAAGAGAAAAATCTATAAAAATAGTCCTTGATTTGGAATAATGATCAGTGCAGTGAGTGGTAGTAGTTAGACAAAACTGTGTACAACTACAAGTTGGACAAGACGCATACGAGTTGGTGTGTGTACGAGTTGACCAATCCACGTACGAGTTCAGTTGGCATGTGTACGAGTTGGCGTGGGTACAAGTTGGTGTGCATATGACAACTACGAGTTTACCAATGAGTGTACGAGTTGGCGTGCGTACGAGTTGGCGTGCGTACGAGTTGGCATGCGTACGAGTTGGTGTGCATATGAGTTGACCTGCTTTGACAGTGAAGCCGTGTCCGAAACAAGCTTCCACTTCCAGTGCTACGGCTAGGGCTATTCTATAATTTTTTTCTATTGACTTGTCTTTGGATCTCGATCCGTGTACATGTATTTCCAATAGGGAGAAGAACTAGACCTAGCTCTACCCCCAGAATTGTGGGGTTTTACGTCGTCCGCTGCTCTCCCGACCGGAACCCCACAGATAACTATGCTTTTTTCCCATAGGCTTCTGTGTAACGTTCACTAGTGCTGTGGCATAGGGATCAGCAGGTTCAGCATAACTCCTAAAATACTGCTTCATTTGGCCCAAGATTTCTAGCAAATGTGGTTTACATACCACGCACCTGTGTGCAACTAGAACTGTGTAGCTCTAGAACTTAGAAGTACTAAGTAGAATGCCCGTTTTGGACACGGCCTAACACTAAACTAGTGAGTAGTGGTAGTACTACTAGTACTAGTACTACTACTAGTACTAGTACTAGTAGTAGTAGTAGTGATACCAAGGAGGTATAATACCTCCTTGGTGATACTGTAGTAGTACTACTACTAAGTACTAGTACTAGTAGTACTATAGTACTACTACTAGTACTAGTACTATAGTACTTAGTAGTATAGTTGCGGTAACCGTAACCCTCATCCTCCCGAAGGTCGGAGACCTGAGGGAGGATGAGGGTTACGGTTACCGCAACTATTAGTAGTATCCTCCAATAACCGGTTTTCGACGATATAAGGACTTTTCTTCAAACTGAACAATGTGGACGAAAGTATCACACTAAAAGAGGTCTCAGTCACTTTGTCCACACCACAGACTATTAGAATAATTATAGAGAAGGTTGATCAAGCCTGTCATTTCGGTAAGATTACCCGCTTTTGTTGACGTCCGCGGCGCACCGCGCAGTAAGCACCGTCACCTATTTTCGTCAGTGGTGTTTAGTAAGGTGTCCCAGTGTAGCCAAACGCAAAATAAATTCTTAAAATAACTCAAAATACTGTGTGGCACTATTAAATTCTTCCCTGTATGTTTTTTTGTGTTCATCTTTGTTTTTGTTTTTCCACACTGCTTCTAACACTTTCCTCAAATCATTCATGATTTATGCTTAAAACGTATTGGTCTTGTTGATGTCTTCTTTTGTGACGTTTAAAAAAAACTCCACAATCCTCTTTCTCACTGCTTCTTCAGTTATAACCTTTCCAAATTTCACTCAAGAGACACATTTCCTTCTTATTGGTACTTTCTCTAGCTGCTCTTTTATTTTTTTCATTTTAAAAAAAAAGCCTATTGGGCCATGTTACTTTTTGTCTTTAAATAATAATAAAAAAAAATATTTAAAAAATTATATAAGCGGGACGCCCTATAGTAGCCTCCATAGTTTTTACCCACAACGGACTTCCTCAAGTTGCGTAATATATTTTTTTTCTACGGATGTTGGGGTTTATTATGGTACACTCAGATTTTTTTTAGGACCAACAATAAAGAAAACTGGAGGTTCGAAGCAACTGCCAATTTTGTACCTAGGAAAATAGACCCCTAAAGAGCAACTTTTTGAATAACACGAGTTTGGCCTACTGGGAAAGCCTTAAATTTCCACATTTTCGGTGACGGACAAGAGCAGGAAACCAACTGTAAGATATGAAGTCTGAGATCGTTATACGGAGTTGTTTTCATAGTGCGATGTGAGTTAGAATGCTAAGCGTCGAAAACGTGTAGCGTCGAAAACGGGGGTTCCCACGATACTACTACTACAAAAGTACTAGTAGTAGTAGTACTACTAGTACAAAAAAACTAGTACAGTGTACGGTGTGTAACTGTAACTGTGTAACTGTAACTAAGTGTACATGTAACTGTGTAACTGTAACCATGCAACTTGCAAGTCAGTACGTAACTGTGTCTGCATTGTCACTCTGTGTAAGACTAAGTAAGAGTAAGACTACTACTAAAATTACTAGTACTACTGAGTAAGAGTTAGAGTAAGACCAGTGCCAGTGCAGTGGCACCTAACTACAAACTAACTTACTTACCGCACCGCCAGTTCCAGCGATAAGAATTAACGTCGTGTTTAGCAAAAGTGTCATGCTAGTTGAAGGTTTGGTATGCTATTGCTATGCAGTCTAAAAAGTAAGAGCCAATTCTCATCGATTAGTTGAATCTGGATACGAGAAACATAATTAATCGTTCATGGGGGCCGCCATGACAGTCTGCACAGTAAATCCTAAAGACGGCTTAATTAACATTAGTTTGGTTTTCTCATATATTTATCAAGAGTAAAAATAATACAAAATCTATTTTTTTTAAACTCAAGGGATTTTTTTAAAGCAATTTTAATGAGAGGAATGAATAAAATATCACTAAAATAATGTAACGACAAAAGTTTAGTATCAACTATTTGAACTTTGACCTAAACCTATTGCACTATTGCCTATTGAGTATTGAGTCCTATTGCCAGTGCAGTATTGGCAATGCAAGCGTACGATTTGATATTATCGCATCTTGTTGAAGTGCAACAGTATCGTGTTGGGCCGTTTTGGACTTGTAAACAAATAAATCCGGCCACTTCCTACCTCCATGGTTGTATGAAAAGTGCCAACCGCAGCAGATTGTTCACATTAAATCTAAAATGGCCACTGGCAACGCGGAAGACAGAAGTAAAGCAAATGTTTTGCTCACAGGTACACGCACACGTGACAAGCCAAATTATATTATTAAACAAATTAAATGATTTTTATATAACCAGGTCTACTTAGTTATACTAGAAAGAGGGAAAGCTGTTTGTGTTTCTTTGCAATTTTCATAATGAATGTCTACAGTACAGCCTACAGGTGCCTCTGTTGGTTTCCTTTCTGAATGAATAAATCTTAAAATTTAGTGGGTCTGACGTTTCGATCCTAGCAGGACCTTTCTCAAAGGCAGAGTGATTTGCATTTTGGTAATTTTGGTAATTTTAGTCAGTAAGCAGTTTGCAACATTTTTGTATATCACTTTGAATGAATAAATGTTTAAAACACTGCATCCCATTTAATTGATGTTATGCCTGAACTGCTTTAGCCAAGTTTATTTGTCTCAAAATTTAGTGGGCCTGACGTTTCGATCCTAGCAGGACCTTTCTCTGCCTTTGAGTTTGAGAAAGGTCCTGCTAGGATCGAACGTCAGGCCCACTAAATTTTGAGATTTGCATTTTGGTAATTTTAGTCAGTAAGCAGTTTTTTTGTATATCACTTCAAGTTTAATTGTATTATTTAAATTTTAATCATATAACTTATAACTATAACTAAGTATAACTTAAGGGCCTACTTAATACCTGAAATGGAACTGGAAGTGAGGATGTGATCAGTGTAGTTAATGGCTGAATGTTTCTGACTGTCGCCCCCACCCGGGCAAAGACTAGAACTACTGTACTTGGGCAGCCAGAAAAATGAAGGCCACCCATCTAAGGGCTGGTTAGCTCAGAGTGCACACGCAAATCCTCATGTTTTGGGAAGTTGGGTACAAGTCCCTGTCCAGTCAAAGTTTTTTTTGCCATTTTTATTAAAAAACAAATCAAAAGTGCCCAGTCAGTTGTGTATAATATTAATTATTAAAAATTGTTCCGAATAATTTCCCCGCCAGTTTTCTCTTGTTTGTTTGTCTGTGAAAAAAGGGTTTACAATGGGATTGTTACTCGTTTTTATTTTTAATAATTTGGATGTTGTTTGGTACGTATATTAATGACTTTGTACAATATGGTTAATTTCCAACATTTGAACCTGACTTTTCTTATCTTTTGTTCTGAAAGGGACCCCTGGTACTGGTAAAACCACTCTTGGCAAGGAGCTTGCAGAACGCCTGTCTATGAACTACATCAATGTGGGGGATGTTGCTAAGGAGAAGGAGCTGTATGAGGGATGGGATGATGAATATGAATGTCCCTTCTTGGATGAAGAGAGAGTAAGAGGCAGTTGATTGTGTTTGAATAGAAACTTGCTTGTTGTAAGGGGGCAGTGAGGCACATTGTTATCGGAACATTTCTTACATTTGACAAGATGACCCAATTTACTAGAGATGACTTTGGAAGTATTGAACAATTGAGCAAAATCTGCCTTTGAGAGAGGTCCTACTTTCTAGGATCAAAACCTCAGGCCCTCTACATTTAAGATTTCCAGTTCGCAACATTTTTGTATATCACTTTATATGTCAAATATGAAATATCAAAATTTGGTGGGCCTGACGTTTCGATCCTAGCAGGATCTTTCTCAAAGGCAGAGAAAGGTCCTGCTAGGATAGAAACATCTGGCCCACTAAATTTGGGTAATTTTAGTCAGTAGGCACTACTAGGCAGTTTGCAACATTTTTGTATAATAAATAGATTTTGTAACCGACCTCCAGAATGTTCACGTGGTTGCAAAGGTGTCGGGTCATCAAGGATGCACATTATGTGACATTAACTATCCTGCCATATGACTGTATGACCTATTTGACCACAGGTTAAAAAAGTAATTTAAGAAGTTCAAATCGTGATCTGTTGCTCCGAGATTTGGGGTCCAATTGGCAGCCTAATAAGTGTACATGTACCGGTATATAGATGAGATTGAGAGGCTTGAGAGCATCAGTGGGTAATCAAATGATGATAGCGTTCAACTCCAATTCACTAAATATACTTAATGTGTCCCCCCCTGGTAGTTCTTGTGCCCTTTTAATTAAAAAAACCCTGAAATTTTGGTATCTGCTTAAAATCTGTTTGGATTCCTCTAATTTCATTGCCCTCAATGATGCTTTTGTATTGCAATTGTTTCAAATCAAATGTCCAACATAAAAGAGTACATAGGAATGTTGAGTTTTGAAATATAGATGTCTTTGAAAAATACAGAAAAAAAATAGATCAAACATGCATTTGAACTTTTTGCAGGTAATTGATGAGTTAGATGATACCCTGAGGCTTGGTGGATGTATTGTGGATTACCACAGCTGTGAATTCTTTCCTGAGCGCTGGTTCGACTTTGTCTTTGTGCTACGGACAGACAACACAAATCTTTATAACCGGCTGCAGCAAAGGTGAAGAACAAAATAATTTGTTTTAAAAGAAGTCATCAACATTTTTGAATGTGTTTGATGTTTCTGTCTAAATCAAATCAATCTTCAACCATTGCATGATTTTCAAGCACCGAGTAATTACGGTATGTGCCAAAGTTTCAAGATTTTTATTACATTTTTTTAAAAATGGCAAAGAAAACTTTGACTGGACCAGGACTTGGACCCAAGACCTGTGTACCAGCGGTCTTACCATCTGAGCTATCTAGCCCTTAAGATGGTAGCCTTCCTAAATAATCAAGTGGTCTTGGCTGGGATGGGGGCACCAGTCAGAAGCATTCGACCTCTGCCATATACTTGTATGTCCAGGGATCATGCCCCCTTTTTCATTCAGATGCAAACAACCAATTGTTGTAAGCCTGTCTACAGGCTGGAGATCACACATTTTTATTTTAGCTTGATGGCTGATGCCTTGTGTTGAAAAATCCACCATCATTTCTCATCACTTTTATAACACTTGTTACACTTTTTGTTCATAAATGAATCATGAAAATGAAACAATACAAGCATTTCATTAAATCTATAGCCATTCATTTTCTAACAATGGACAGAGGTTATAGTGGTAAGAAGCTGCAAGACAATGTCCAGTGTGAGATCTTCCAGACCATCTTGGAGGAAGCTGTCAGTTCCTACTTACCAAGCATTGTCTATGAACTCCAGAGCAACACTCCGGATGACCTGGAGGCAAACCTGGGCACCATTGAGGAAATGGTCAAAAGATGGACGTCTAGCGCATGATTAAGAAAAGGACTGAAAAAGGATGACTTGTTTCATGAATACATCAAGACAGAGTCTAGAGGCAATAGGACTCTGTCAAATTGTCCAGGTCTTTGATAATTTTTGACCTGTTGTTGCATCTGTGATATTTACTCAGCTGTGTTTTGAAGATACACATGTATAAACTTCCAGGAAGGCAGCTTGCAATCAAATGGGTGCCTCATAAACTGTTATTGCAAGTACACTCTTATACTGGATGGTAATATTACTTGGACAAATATTGTTTGATAGCGGATTCATACCGTATTCTAATACATTATATGTGTATTTTTGTATTTTAAAAGATAAACCAAACAAAAGGAATTATTAGACCTTTCTGTAAGTGAACATGTTGCAGTTGAAGGGTGTAGAGGGAAATATAAAGACTGCCAAAGCATTGACTATTTGCAAGCAGGCATGACTACATGTGTGTATTATCCTGTATGGTTCAAACTGTAAAAAGTACATCTACATATGATTAAGCTTCAACAAGAATATGCTGAATCTGTAATCAAAGAACTAATTAGTATTTGTCCAGTACACCGATCTCCAGGGTGGTGCATGATGGTATGTATTCAGAAAGTATGTTTGATATTTTTATAGAAACAAGCAGGAGAATAGAAAGTAGATATCATAATACTTAATTCTAACTGGTTGAGGTTTTATTATGCCTGATTTGATGAACAGGATTCTCTTTACATTCAATATGTGGTTCTTTCCAGAGGTCATTCTTGACCTACTGTTGCTAATTGAAAATAGTTTGGGAAATATATAAAGTGGGTTAAAAAAATGTAACAATTCACAACAATTGCAACACAAATAATCATCACCCTGGAAAATGTATTCACAAACTATTATTTGACCTTGTCTGGCTGTCTGTATAGGTTCTATATAAACATCTGTGTATACAATTAAACATATACATGTACACGTATATACATACATGTATATTTATTATGGTATGGAAATACTTTGTAACTTCATCATAGACATTGCTGCTCTTCCCATACAAAGAGCACTCCGATGAAAACAAAGTATTCAAGGCACTCTGGTGCCTGCCAACAGCAGAAGGATAAATACGTTTGTTTTGGGCTTTTACATTCAGCCCATTATTTTATGTACAATTTCAGTCCAATGTCTTGCCAAGGAAGTAAGAATTCCTCTTGGTGTAGTCTATTAATCACTGGATCAGGAAGAGATCTATTCTTTTTTTTAGTTGCACATTTTCCCCCAGTTCACTATCTGCTCAATCATTGAGTGTGTTGAACAAAGTGTGCACACAAGTTATGTACAGTGTACTGCTGTTGGAGGTCGTGAATAATACAAAAGAACAGAATAAAATGCAACAGAATGTGAATGTTACGTTTTTAATGAAGATTTACATCATCAATACATCGTCGCACTGCATAACTGATATGCCCAAAACTCATTTTGCATTATTTATGCTTTAGTTTGTACATTTTGTGAGCAACTATCTTTAAACATTCATTCTACCATTGCTACTAATATGCCTGAGTATATTCAACATTTACGAACAAACAAGACACTATCAGCATCGAAAGCCATTAAAGTCGAACTTACTGTCCACATGTACAATGAGTGGTGTAGTTAAATGATAAGGACATCAATTTGAATAAACTCAATTTGAATAAATATTCGATTCCTGTTACCGGTATGTCCACTGCATCTCTAAATGTACACGTGATATGTAGTGATGTTAAATGAACAACATGCATATACTGTACGTGTCTCATGATAACCATTTGAGTTTTGAAAGTCCCAAGTTATCTATTTTGAGTGTGTTGGGCAGCAAGGTTTGCTATGACACCATGTAAATCATCTCATGACATGGAGTGGGTCTCTTAAAAAGAGCTGATAACTCGATGTGTCAGGCAGTGTGTACTCATCAGGTTGAGTCTTGAGTAGGAGTCAAAAGTCTCCTTCCGCATTTACCAGTAATTACATTTACAAGTAATTGCAGTTACAAGTAATATGCCTACTTGGGCAGTATATAAAATAAAATAGTCAAGTAAATAATTTGATCCTACCCATGTATGTACACTGATTCCCAATGCTAGTCTATAAAAGCCACCAGCTTCAGATTGCAGTCTATCATTGCTTGCACTAGTGTCACCTTTTTGGTTTTACGGAATGCTTTTTCATCAATTTGCAAGTCATGAGTCCGAATCAGTCAAACCGAAGCAGTGATTTTGTAATCATTAACCTTGTGTTCGCATGCTATCGTTATCTATCTTTTCATGGAGCCGGTACTAGACAAGCCATGCTTTTTACAGGATTCCTCAATATCAATCCCTTTAACTCAGTAAGTACTATACATTAATGTATGTAAAACAAAATTTTTTTTTTTAACCTTGCATTGATTGATATTGAAATGAAGTCAAGACCCCAAAATAATCATGACAAGTAAGTCGGACTTGAGTCTGAGTCATACAAATTTGACAATTATGAACATTATTTGGTTTAATTAACAAGTTCATTACTGAAATTAGATATGCAACAAACCAAACTATTGTCTTTTTTAATAATGTTACAATTGTTCTGCCTCTCAGAATAGTCCTGCTAGGATCCATTTGTCAGGCCCAACTAAGTTTTGGTAATTTTAGTCGGTAAGCAGTTTCCAACATCTTTGTATATCACTCTTATGTTGCGATCTTGTTAACATTTGTAGTATTTATTTTGTGAAAGGAAATAGCATTGCATCTCTGTGGTCCAGTGCACCTCTCAAAATTCATGAAAAGAGATCCACTCATGATCAATTCAAGTACATTATGACATCTACGAGCAAACCATTGACATTGGAGACTGCATGGAGCATGTCCATATAGTTGCTGTATAATGTAACATGATGCTGTTATAATACCTATGTCAGTCAAAATGCTTTTAAGGTGAAACCCACAGTATTTGATATGTTCAACAGAATGAAGCCCGAGTGCTGATATACAGTTTAAGCTATATTATGTCTGGAAGCACCGTCATAAGCACACACAAATATTATATCTAAAATGAAACAAAATCTTATCCTAGGCGATTTGGCCTTCATTCAAAGAAATAAATAAATAGTTTGTAATGAAATATACAAACAAATCAATAAAAAAGACTCAAGAGGAACATAAAAAAACCAATGTGCAACACAGAAACACATCCAATCTCATGAAAAGGCAATTCATGAAGGCCACAGTATGCGGTTTTCAAATAAAAAACCAACAGAATGGACAATAAATTTGGCTATCATCTGGCTATAAATGTTAGGGCTCAGTTGTAACCCTTCCAAGCAAAAGAGTTTAGAATCCCAATGTCTCTCAGCTTGCCCTCTGGAACACGCTTGGCATCAGGTACCCTGTCCCTGTCAGTTGACTTCTTAGTAAGTCTTTCCACCATTTTGCGGACATCAGCGCTTGTCATCTTTGGGTTTGGACGTGTGTGCTTGGCATCCCTGGCCTTGGGGGTGTAGTGCAGGCGGCTGACTGACTGTTCCACCTCATAGGCTGTCAGCTTTTGGTAACCTAGGCCCATACCCTCGGGCTTTGTAATGGTGCCCCAGGGACGTTTGGAAGCAGTATGCAGTATCGTGGTTGCCATAGTCACAGCAGCCCTTTTAAACAATGTCTGCCTCTGTAAGAAATAGTGATAATGTGATTTCATGTTCAGTATATTTCCAACTGGATCATTGCTCTAAACGAGAGAAGAAAAAAAGATGGAGAAAACAATGAAGGTCAAATTCCAAGATGGTTTGCAAACCTGTATATAGGATAGTTGATAGGAGGGCATATTTGCCCATTATAGCCTTGATACATACAGAAGAAATAAACACAGCTGTGGTGAAAGTACAGGCACTGGTTTTAATACATTGTGAATTACAGCAAGGAAAATTATATCTTGAAAATAATAATTATTGGTACCTCTGTAGCAAAAATGCCATAGCTGTGGTCTTGGTTACAGATTGAGTGGACTAAATTAAATGTATCATTGAATATCACTCAATAGACAAAAGAGTTGCAGGCATGTGGTCTTCCATCCTGTGTCTAAGAATTTTGCATCACAGACATTGATCTGATTGACAATAAAATCCTCCATTTTTGCACCAATTTCTTTCTGTTTTGAATTCTTTTGACTGCTGCAACTGAAATTTAAATGCCATTTGTCAAATACCATTTTCTTACACTCTTCTTTGTCTCGCATTCAAAAAGATTGTTTTTAACGTCAGCTTTCATATTTGAGATAAATTACTGTCATTAGCAATGCTGTATATTGCACAATATAATACATTGAATGAATTACTTGTACACATCCAACCAGGGGCTTCAAAAAAGTAGATCACTTAAGGCCAAGTAGATTATTATTATTATTTTTAAGGACAAAAAGACAAAAGTTTGATTGTTTTCGCTGTTTCCAGCCGTTGAACCTTACACATGTATGCACAGCCTTCATATCATACTGTACTTAATATAACGACTGGAAAATAGATTACCTGTCTTTAGGGGAAACAATTGTTTTGGAAAAAAGTTAGGATGAGAAACTAATACGTTTTTCCTTGGCCTAAAACATGTAGCTGAAATCGGCAGGATAATCCTTATGATTTCTTCTCATTAATATGTACTACACTGTACTACAAAATAGACGCGCTCATAGCACATAACAAAAGACCCTTCATAAAAATAATCCACCTTCATGATAAGAAATTAAACGTGTTTTGAGAGCACATTCGAAATCAGAGATGTCATTTAGTGAAAGGATGTTAGGAGGGAGTTGGTTCCATAGAGTGGGGGTGGCATGTGAATAATACCCTGTCCTCCCATGCATTGGTGGTACAAGGAATAATCACCTGGTGAGTACTGGAAGAGTAGAGGTATTGAGTGCCATGTAACCATGTTGCTATAACGTAACAATATTGCTGTTAAACTGCTGGTGAGGAGCCGTACATTAAGAAAAGTGATAAGAAATATTTTGAACTGAATACAAATACTACCATCAACCAGCATGGCCAACTGAGAGGCCTACCAACTTTTGTCAGTGTTTCACGGTCCGATTGACTGGAACATTGCGATGTTCCTCCTTTTCTCAAAGTTCTGTTAAATCTTTGTCACATTTTTTTTTTTACTTTGGATCTCTGCTAATGTATTTTGGTTTAAGTCATCAGTCATTATTTTGTAATATGTTTGTCTTAAGTTGATGCACTAGAACAAAATATTGTGGCAAAACAAATGTCTATAACCCACTGGTGTACTGTACATGGAAAAAATGTACTCGGCTCTGTTTATCAAAGAAAGGTATCGAAAGTAGCTGTGCTGTTTTTTAGTGACGATGAAAGTATTCTGAATATCCCATCAGTGGTTCACAGCAGCTCAGTAAAAGTGAAGTGAGAGGAATAAGACTAAAGGGAGACAGATGGAGCGTGGAGCCAGTAACTCAATGTTTTGGGCAGTACATGTTTTTCATGGAGTGGAATTGGAAAAGAGATCCATACTCACACAATACCAAGGGAGTAATAACATTGATAAAAACTCACTTAAATTACACATTACAGATCACAGTTTATTCCAATTTCAGGTTTGTAAAACTGGAGACAGTTGTTAAGCTGTTCATGTCATAGAATGCTTTGAAAGAGTTACCGTACTCTACTGACATGAAGTGTGAGACCAAATGATAGCATAAAACCCACTTTACAAAAACCGACCCCAATTTGACACACCTGGGCCCTTTATAGTTTCCCAAAACCCGGCTTAGGCTCAGGCTCCTGCCCTCTTTCTTTCATCCATTTTCAAGTACAAAGCATGGAAATGGGAGGCCTTTGGCTTAATTTTTTAATGTTATACTGCGCTTTAAAAACAATCTAAAGATTCAACTTCAACAAAGAACTCCATCCTGTTTTTGGCTTTTACTTTTTAGTTAACATATACGAAGACGTTTTTGTGGTGTTTGTTGTCCATACAATGAAAACCTTCGTCAGATAGTGGGATAAAAAAGATGCTCATGCGTTCAATGACTGTGCTGTAGTAGGAAATGAATGTCTCAAACTCTCTTGCAGTGGTAGGTTGTTCCAATCATGACGGAAATCGGGTTAGTATGTTTCTAAATTAATGATACTATACACACAGCAAAACATACGTAGAAAGACATTATGACAAGATCATGGAAGCTCGGGACTAGGATCAGGAGTAGGAGTCTAGGATTAACCCGTAAAGTAAACAGGGGCAGGGATCAGCTTATTGATATCCTATTCTCGGTAACTAAAATAAGTATCACTATTACCCAGGAGCTATAACGGTACTTACTACTACTACTAAGTACTAGTACTAGTACTAGTACTAGTATAGTACTACCATGGAGTACTACTACTACTACTAGTACTAGTACTACTACTATTGTACTAGTACTAGTACTAGTAGTAGTACTAGTAGTAGTAGTAGTACTACAGTACAGATAGCTATAGCTGTTGCACGATCAGCACTGTACCTGTCTTTATTATTGATGCCACCAGAGGTTATGATGTCTTGAACCGAAAGGAGTTTTCTATGAAAATGCGCTGCCTTTCCTGTAGAAAGGTTCGCACTTTCTGGAATACACTTATTATTGCTACGTGAATGGTCCTCGATTAACACACCTGTAAATTGTGCACCTGCCTTCAATGAGACCCACACGCGTACCACGTTGCCTGGTAACGTTACTGCCACTTGATGGCGCTATACAGGCGCTGGTTGCTGTAACTTCGAGGCAAGCTCAATGCTTCGGTCTACCCTTATAATATTATTCCTCCCCTCCGACATCTTTACGAACCAATAAATATATAAAACCATAATTCATATACACATGGGTAACAGCATGCCGATGGACCAGTCAGTCAGATGGAGCTGGCTTGGTATTTGTTGACCAGCTATTAAATTTACTTTTCACAATTTCATGTTGTTGTTGTTGTTTTTTATTTTTAAATGAAGACCATATTTCCACTAATGTAATAAATTATTGTTATGACTTATCTAATGCACACCTACCCACAGGGTTAAAAACCAGAGATAAAACTCCTTGAGCAAAAGACTATGGATAGCCTTGTGGCTAATTACAGTGGAAAATTTAGAGAACGATTAAACTCGGTTTAGATTGTTTGCTTTAACACATCCCCTGACCTGTTCTGTAGTTGACTGTTGACTGTTTAAACCCAGTTTCATCCATCAACCAGCAAATGCAACCAATTCAGTCGCAAATTCACAACCCCTTGTAATCCACCCCCGTAGATCAGCATCGAGTATACTACTTGAAATGCGTTCATTTCAAAATATTGTCAGATTGTATTGGTTTTGATGATCTTTTAGGTACTTTGATTACCAACCACTGGCAACCACTGGTTACATTGTATTAACTTGTGTTTTTTTCCTAATTGGGCTGCTGATTTGCCTGATGCATCACCCAATGCAATATAGGCCTACCGTGTTATTTCAAGACCCCAATTTCAATTTATTGTTACCGTTTTTGAATTGTGAAATGGGATACGATTTACCATTCCCCGTCTATATCTGTCCTCTTGAATCCATTGCATTCTGAGCATTTAGAAACTCATTCTCGCCTTCGCACAAAATACAAACATTACAACTCGCACTCTGTCACGAAGCTCAACTGTCACGAAGCCGACCTATTGCGCCTTGTAAAAACATTTTAGACATATCGCCTGACATCAACGTAATCAGTAAATTTATCATGAAAAGTGTTTTATTTTCACTTCATATTTAAATAATCTTTGGAAGTCAAAATTCCTGAAGAGAATACTTCAGTCTGCGTCCCTAACACCAACATCTGTCTTTGATCTCAGCTGATTTTATAGCATAGTATACTGTGGCAAAATCTTTCATTTCTAACAATACAAATCCAAGCCCAAGTCTTAAGTGTTGTTTACAAAATCCGTAGGCCTATAACAAATTTTGCTGGTACGGACGCTACAGTCTTGGCCAGGTAATTAATGAACCGTGTGCAAGTTGTTTCGAGCTTTTTGAGATAGATTATGCTAATGGACCCGGAGATTGATTGAAGAAGTGCGCAAATGTACGGGTCCGAATCCTAGACATATCTAGTGCTATACTTGACTTCATACAATGATACATACTGTATGTAAAAGGGATATCCTGGTCATCTTGGTGCTTTCAGGAAGGCCGACTGGCTTCAGTTGGTGAGTATCTGGACAACCGAGAATTCCAAACGAACCTATGGATTCAGTAATTGAACCGGCAAAATTGGCCGACCAAAATTCTTTAAGCATTCTTGATTTTCCATATCTTGCAATAACTGCCTTCTTCTTTATTTTATTTTTTAATGATTCTACACTCACCCATAAAACTGCAATACAATAAAAGTTTGGAAAGATAAGGGTACCTTTTATTACCATTTGTAAAAATCAGTAGACAATTTTAAGTGTTTTTCCGAGGTTGTATTTACCTGTATATAAATATCAAACCTCATAATGTTGTTAGCGTGAGTCATTAGGTACATGTACTTTTCATGGGTAGTTAAGATCTCTCTAACGTGTGGGTGGAGATTATCATGAAATAATTGACGTGTTTTGGAGAGGGAAGGGAAGGGAAGGGAAGGGAAGGGAAGGGAAGGGAAGGGAAGGGAAGGGAAGGGGAGGGACGGGAAGGGAAGGGAAGGGAAGGGAAGGGAAGGGAAGGGAAGGGAAGGGAAGGGAAGGGAAGGGAAGGGAAGGGAAGGGAAGGGAAGGGAAGGGAAGGGAAGGGAAGGGAAGGAAGGGAAGGGAAGGGAAGGGAAGGGAAGGGAAGGGAAGGGAAGGGAAGGGAAGGGAAGGGAAGGGAAGGGAAGGAAGGGAAGGGAAGGGAAGGGAAGGGAAGGGAAGGGAAGGAAGGGAAGGAAGGGAAGGGAAGGGAAGGGAAGGAAGGGAAGGGAAGGGAAGGGAAGGAAGGGAAGGGAAGGGAAGGGAAGGGAAGGAAGGAAGGAAGGAAGGGAAGGAAGGGAAGGGAAGGGAAGGGAAGGAAGGGAAGGGAAGGGAAGGAAGGGAAGGGAAGGGAAGGGAAGGAAGGGAAGGGAAGGGAAGGGAAGGAAGGGAAGGAAGGAAGGAAGGGAAGGGAAGGGAAGGGAAGGGAAGGGAAGGGAAGGGAAGGGAAGGGAAGGGAAGGGAAGGGAAGGAAGGGAAGGGAAGGGAAGGGAAGGGAAGGAAGGGAAGGGAAGGGAAGGGAAGGAAGGGAAGGGAAGGGAAGGGAAGGGAAGGGAAGGAAGGGAAGGGAAGGAAGGGAAGGGAAGGGAAGGGAAGGGAAGGGAAGGAAAGGAAAGGAAAGGAAAGGAAGGGAAGGGAAGGGAAGGGAAGGAAGGGAAGCCGGGAAGGGAAGGAAAGGAAAGGAAAGGGAAGGGAAGGGAAGGGAAGGGAAGGAAGGGAAGGGAAGGGAAGGGGAGGGGAGGGGAGGGGAGGGGAGGGGAGGGGAGGGAGGGGAGGGGAGGGGAGGGGAGGGGAGGGAGGGGAGGGGAGGGGAGGGGAGGGGAGGGGAGGGGGGAGGGGAGGGGAGGGGAGGGGAGGGGAGGGGAGGGGAGGGGAGGGGAGGGGAGGGGAGGGGAGGGGAGGGGAGGGGAGGGGAGGGGAGGGGAGGGGAGGGGAGGGGAGGGGAGGGGAGGGGAGGGGAGGGGAGGGGAGGGGAGGGGAGGGGAGGGGAGGGGAGGGGAGGGGAGGGGAGGGGAGGGGAGGGGAGGGGAGGGGAGGGGAGGGGATGGGGAGGGGAGGGGAGGGGAGGGGAGGGGAGGGGAGGGGAGGGGAGGGGAGGGGAGGGGAGGGGAGGGGAGGGGAGGGAGGGGGAGGGGGAGGGGAGGGGAGGGGAGGGGAGGGGAGGGGAGGGGAGGGGAGGGGAGGGGTGGGGAGGGGAGGGGAGGGAGGGAGGGGAGGGGAGGGAGGGAAGGGAAGGGAAGGGAAGGGAAGGGAGGGAAGGGAAGGGAAGGGAGGGAGGGAGGGGAGGGAGGGGAGGGGTGGGGAGGGGAGGGGTGGGGAGGGGAGGGGAGGGGAGGGGAGGGGAGGGGAGGGGTGGGGTGGGGAGGGGAGGGGAGGGGAGGGGAGGGGAGGGGAGGGGAGGGGAGGGGAGGGGAGGGGAGGGGAGGGGAGGGAGGGGAGGGGAGGAAGGGGAGGGAGTTGCTATGCATCACATGGTTTGGTTGTCTAGGCCCCTAGTATCTCGTTTCTTTTCAACATTTTCATGTCATTCTCAGATCCAAATTAAATTGAATGAGGTGTCCTACAACGGGCGCGCTGCATGGCTTGAAATATAACGGCAAATGCGTTGCGAAAAGAATAACTACATTCTGTTAAAACAACTAGTTTGCAGGCCCAATAGTCCGGTATATTTTTGAAAAATTACTTGATTACTTAATGTTAAAATGTTGTGGGCCTGACGTTTCGTTCCTAGCAGGACCTCTCTCATGACCTTTCTTTGAGAAAGGTCCTGCTAGGATCGAAACGTCAGGCCCACACAATTTTAAAATTTACATTTTGGTAATATTAGTCAGTAAGCAGTTTGCAACATTTTTGTGTATCACCTTAAGTGATTTCTTAATGATAACAATGATGGCAAAATAATTTTATGCGGTTTTGCGATACAAAAAGTATGCCAATAGTATCTTTGTATCTGGTGTGAGCTATGTGTTGTTTTTGTAAGGAGCGAATGGTATAATGTAGTGGTTGGAGCAAGGGGCCCACTCTAGGGCTGGTACCATATGCATCGGGAAATTCTGAAGACTAGTATCAGGCATCAGTGATGATTAGATCACATACAAGACAAAGAGACAAGCAACGAAAGGTAGACGCCAAGCTGTCGTTAATCGAGCAAATTTATGAAGCAATATCTTTCTTATATAGTGTGCACCAACACACATTGGTGTATTCGACTACCAGTATTTTTCCTCTGTAGGCTATAATATTATTTGCTTGAGGACTGTATTTGCTTTGGCCACATGGTGGGTTGATTTCCTGTAACATTTGATCTAAACTGTGCCCAATTTGGGAGGAAACGTGCAATTAGAGAGTAGACACAAATTTATGATAATTGGCGATTAACGATAGTTATGTTTTTATCTGTTGGTATGATTCATCAAATGATCTCAGTTTGGTGTTTGTTAAACTACATTTGCCTTATAGAGGACATTGATTTTGTTTAATGCAAAGTCGCCCAAAACAAGCCTGAAAGCCACTGAATGTTAAGGGCTAAGGAAAGAAGGAGATAGAGAAGGACTCAGGAAGGCTGGAGAAAGGAATTTACATTCCTTTTAAAAATGGCAAAAATGATGCGCGGCAAAATATCAGGTGGCTCTTGCCTCTTATAGAAACATTAGACCATGCATGCATGGTTCTAAAAGATCACTTGCAATAGTTTGCACCCTGTTCGTGTTTCTTTTCTTTAGTATAAGCTGCGATATTTTAGGATGTCGCCCTTCTGTGAGAGATAGCAACAGCGCCAGAAATCTACAAGTGTGTTGTGGTATTAAGTTCCACGAGTTTTTGACAGGGAACTGGTGCTTCAATAATATTTTGTAGCAAGTTGTGGAATTTTTCGTGAAATCCGGTAGATCATGAATCTGTCTACCATTTAAAAGACGGCTTGGTACTACTACTAAATGAAACCATGGTTGTGGCTGTAACTCCAGTGCAAGTTGACAAGCTTATGCTAATTGGTTTAAAGAGGGTCCTTCATCCCTGACGATTTCCACCTCCCTGCTCAAGTGCCGTTGTGTTTTCGGTCAACAGCTAACCCCTGCCTCTAAAAAATCCCCGATCATAATCGGATTGGAGGGTCCACGGTGGGAATGGTTTCAAGAGCCTTGTTGATTTGCTACCACGGAGCTCTGCCTTTTGCTTTCTTGACTTCCTCCAGCAAAGTCTAACTCAAATGGAGAGTGTGTTCACTAGTGACGGAGGATCTTTCCGGCCATTATTTGGCTGCAGAGCTGATGTGGCATTGTTGGCAACGACGGTGGCCTCTGATAATAGAATCCCCCATGTCAGGAATCTATATAGTATATCAGTATAGCTAGCTAGGCCTAAACCTATATCCGTCAGTGGCAACCTCTGCATCTCCCCATAGCACAAAAAAAAATGTAGGCTTAGGTCTATATAATAGATACTACTAAATTTGTTATGATAATACGCGTTAAAGTGCTAACTTTTCAACTGGTACCATCCAGGTTGGAATCGAAAATCATGGGTGGACCGCAAACCAATATTATTATTAGGAGTTCGCAAATATCGTTCGTTGACCGAATAAGTGATGAAATGGTGTTTCCTTTAAAATAACATGCAAAGTTATTCATCTTCACAATTTATTCGAAGAAAATGCATTATTGTTTTGCGTGGTGCAACGGTAATATTTAGCCTGCCCTCTACTTTTCTTTGCCTGTTCCCCTTTTTTAATTTAAACATTGGAGTCTTGCCATGGCCGGAGTTTGACTCGGCCGTTACGTTACACGGGTCGAACTCAACCCAGAGATGCAAGTCCTCCTAATTGTTGATATCCTCCCAGTTTTATTCATAATTACTATCAAAATACCATCATCTTCTTTGAATGTGGTAGATTGAACTCCTGATTTTCAGGTGTAAAGTTCCCAAATTATAACTGGCCTTATACTGGCCAAACGAAATTAGCAAAACGTTCGATTTGCTCTGGAGATTGCATATCATGCTATTACAAAATTGTACTCACCGTGGTTTGCGTAGAAGCCTGTACTTGGGCTATTGTACAATACTGAACAGTTGTTTTAGAAGTGTGAGCCGGGCTAGGATGAGCCTCTCGTTAAGGATGCATTTGTGTTATATAAATAGCCTAGGCCTATAGTCTGTTTTTTCCCCACAGTGTAACGAGGTAAAGATATATTTTTTTATATGTGGTAATAAAGGAGATTACGCAAAGGGTGAAGGCAATAAGGCTGCCACGGTCAAGAGGAATGATGATAGGGTGAGACATTTCCATCAGAACAACTTGTTTCGAACTAAACAGAGGCAGTTGTTGAAAGCCCCTACACAACATTGGTCGAGGTCAAAGAATAACATCCATATAATGATATATACGTTGTTTGACCTGTGAAAGTTTCAGCTCAATCCGCTAACCGAGTCTCCAGAAAATCGTGAAAACCTCTTCATTATTTTGTTTCGCGAAAATGCAGCATTCAACGCCGTACTGTTCCGAAAAATAGTTTAGATCTCGGTGAGACGTAAACGATTTCTTTTACTCCTTTCTCCCAAAATACAACATTTTAGGCAGAAATATTTCAGTGCGAGGTTTCTATAATAACCATCTTCAAACTGTACAAATTTCATGTAAATATGTGAACATTATTTTGTAGGGGCTTGCAAGAAAAGATGTAGGGGAACGAAGGACCAGCTGGTCATTGACAAGACGGTTCTTAAGAACTGCAAGGACAGGGAGACCGGCTTGTTATTATGAAATGGATTAATTATAAGAAGGCCTATGACATGGTGCCACATTCGTGGATCGTGGAAGACCTTGTAGGGGCAGGGGAAGTTGATGGAAAGCCAATGAAGAACACCAGGTGCCAGGACCTACCGAATACAGCGACTGCTTTCTGGAAAGGTCTCTGGGACCAGCCTGTTGACTTTTACAAGCAGGATAGGTGGGGGATGAGTTGAAGACTACTTCGTGGACGACAAAGGCCACAACTGTCCTTATCGTGAAGGATGCGTAGCTAGAAGGGTAATGTCGCAACAAATTACCGGCCAATTTCTTGCTTGTTGGTTCTGTACAAACTCAAGACAGGAGGAGCTCTACAGACACATAAATGAACGAAATTTGTTGCCGGTAGAGTAGAAGGGTTACAAGAAAAAGATGTAGGGGAACGATGGACCAGCTGGCCATTGGCAAGACGGTTCTTAAGGACTGCAAGGACAAGGAGACCGGCTTGTTATTATGAAATAGATTAATTATAAGAAGGCCTATGACATGGTGCCACATTCGTGGATCGTGGAAGACCTTGTATAGGGGCAGGTGAAGCAGTGAAGTGTATACCGTATCTTCGTATATAGGGCTGTGGGTGGAAGGGGTTGATCAGTGGGGCAGACATTGTCAACATTGAGAGAAGGAGCCTGCAGCGTCATGTCAGCACCACCGGGAAAGGCTACTAGTACTAGCTACGGGTGTGGTATGTCGGGCCGAATTAGTACAAGAAACAGGGTTTGGATTTTAGATTAACCGCAATAATGAACACCCCGCCGTACGCAAACGCATGCACTCACAGCAAAAAGCCACAGCGCTCGCGAGCGCAAATCAATCTGATGATTAAAATTTGGCATTTTTATAATTTATATTTCAATATTGATCACTTTTTATTCATTTTCTTTTGAATTAAGTACTGCAGACATTTTAGTGTAAAATATATTTCAGGAGAGGGTATTTTCAATAATATATTTCAATAGGGACTGCCAATCAGGCACAACAGCGCATTGACGTCATTTCCCGGGAAGCACGAATACAATGGCAGGACGCAGTTTGGTTCCAGACAATTTCTGTTGGGAAGACATGTTTTCAGATTAGATTTACTCAAAAAGGGTCAATCAAATCCCTTGTGCTATAGACTCATTCAGATCTGTAAATTATCACTCATAAAGTGTACTGTAAATGTGTTTTGCCCTGTATTCTCCTTTAAGGTTGTTGGTAGTGGGTGGCTCAGGTACCTGATTCCAAAGGCATTAGAAAAGCACCTTGGCAGTGTCGGGTCATCGGTAATGGTCGGATTACTCAAGAAAACGGCCATTCTAGGAACAGCTAGGATTTTAAGGGGAAAAAAACCCTCGAGATCTAGGGCCTAAGGTTATGAGATGTAGCTTTTTCCGAGGTGAATTCAATACAAATGAAAATAAGATCTTCCATTGTGTTGTGCGAACCTAACATACTGCACTGTACCACTACTAATAATAATGATATGAATGAGGGAAAATTGTTCGTTTTGGAGATCCTCTTCACTGTTGATGGCAACACAGCTTGTATGCACGGTAGGCTGTTCAAAATGATATAAGAGCTTTTAAAGAGATCAGTCATCTGAATTATGGCGTTGTAGCGTCTTTCCTCCCCTTGGTATAATTATAAGGACCTATATATAATATATGTGATGCGTTATGCAAGGAAGTAGCATTGTTGATATTCTCCTTGAAGGTACGTGTGTACCTTTAAGGGTCATGAGGCGACGTAGGATCGACCCAAAGACGGCGAGTCAAGCCCTGCTCTCTTGAGCTGACTCCAGTCCGTTGTGTGTAAATACATCTTGTTGGTGCCACTCGAATGATTTACACAACATGTACGGTAGAGATGGACTGCCCTATCCAAAGTTTCCCCCATTGAAAGACAAGCATCCCCTGGACAAAATGCATTAAATCAGGCTTTGCCTGAACACCAACACTTCATTTTCACTGTTTCCAGGCAAGCCTATGTCCACACATGCACTATGCACTGGGTGGGCTTATTTTGAGTGGGAACCATTCTTAGTGTACTGATTGACACGTACTTAGGAGAAGGTAGGTTTAAACCCTTGCTAAATAAAACATCGGCGATACTTGAATTAAAATAAGTCAAGAATGTTCGTGTTTTCGCAAGGTGGTTGGGCGAGATTTTAAATGGTGCTTCACTAAGATCTTACAAAACAAAGGGTTGTTTTTCCTTTGGAAGAGGTGGGAGGTCAAATGGTTTCCTTTGGTTCAATACTTGTACTGAAACGGGCTACCAAAAGGCGCATGCTGTTCACTATAACCCTTTTTGTTTCAACCTCTTTGCTCTTGGGACTCATTTGAAATCTATTATAATAATGAAAATAAACAGAATCATTGTGAAGCAATATATTTTATTGATAGTTTCTGAAATTGATAGCCTATAGCATCAAATATTCCTAAAGAGAAAAAAAGCCGCAAAATACCTGTTGGAAAAACACTTGTTGTTGGAGACTTTCAATTGCATTTTTTTTTTGAAGTTTCAAGAAAGTTCTTTAGAATTATAGTAACTTGTATCCTTCGGTATTCGAAAACAAATAGATTGCTGATTTACCTCTTTATCTACCTCACGTTTTTCTCTTTAGAAAGAATGCAAATTTCTCCTTATGTATAACAACCACGAATCTTAAAGACACTTGAAATTCTGTCTCTTGTCGACGGTCAATACCTGAGGGTTGAATGTTGACCGGAAAAACGGAGTGTTTGAAGACAACTCTTGACTCAGCAAACACTGCGCGCTGAGGCACTCTCGAGATACAAACGCGGACTGAGCAGACCCACATGCAGGTGTTGGGACGACAATAGAGACGGCTCTTGGCCAGATAGGGTAGACGACCTTCCCTATCATCACGGAGTGTTCATCGGTGTGGTGACAAGGTCGCACCTATCGAGATAAACATCTCGATATTAGACAAGTTACAGGTCATCTTAGAAGACCGCGACTTGTGCACCGGCAGGGATTGGTTGGATTGGAATGGAGGAAATCAATATACAAGTAGTTTCAAAGAGGGGGACTGTAGATTATTTTGCTGTCTAGCATTTCGCTCGTATAGGCCCTGCTATGCCTACTTCCCTAAAGCGAAGTAAATGAGAAACAAATGACCCACCTAAGACATTTTTTTTTCCATTTAAAGATCCAAAGCCACTTTTGGTGATTCAAATTGTGTTGTAATAATTGTGTGCCCCGAAAACGCACCGTTGCATGTTTTTTGACTATTCACAAAGGCGCACTGGTGCGCACTGTTCATTCATTTTGTTAGCCTTTCCAGAGCAGACACCTGCTGCGGTTGTGCTCTCCCGTGCATATCCACTTGTTATATTGGACTGACACACCCAAAGAAAATAACGAATGGAGGGAAATCATGCAAAAACTTCTTTAGAAGTTGAGGGTATGAAATATGATTGTTTTGCAGTGCTGCGATGACCAAGCCAAGAATTTCTCTGACCTCAATTGTTTAGGCTGGAGAATGAATTGCACCATATGGTTTTTACAGATGATGTTAATCACGAGAAATGAATAATCCAAACCGGTCATATTTAATTTGTTCGGAAGTCTATTATTAATCGTGTGCGTCTATTGGTCAGGCATTACGCGGTATGTGCCTCATAAGACCAGAACTTAATAGATGACCGCGTCGGAAAGCTTACATTTAAGAGCAGCCCCTAATATTCCTCAGTGAACAAGTTGCAGGTCAGTCGTCAGGCAGGCGTTATAAGTGCTTGGGTAAGGTGTGGATTTTTTTTTAATTGGTAACGCGTGCAGCAAACCACATAATCTTCCGACAGACAAAAGCACGCCACGCGCGACTCCAACGGAGCAGTAAATCACTCTAACGAGCTACTGGCACGACTCAAATAGTACCAGCAAAGAGTGGCAAAGGGCGATTTCTAAGCGGTCTCGATAAACACGGCAGTGCTTTCTTATCAAAGCTTTTCGCCTCCCAGGCTAAAGTAAAGGCTGCTATTTTCTGCGGGGTGTAGGCAATGACTCGCCGATCTTACTATGGGCTGCTTCCATCAATCTCTGTATGCTTTTTCGTTAAAAAAGTTGAACACAATGCAGGTGAATGCCAATAATTTCGAAAACAAACTTCAGTGTCTTCGCTCAGACCTTCATATTGTTCCTGTAGTGAACTCATTTCTTTTTAGTTAATCTTAAAGTTTCCTTGAGTTCTTCATCAGCTCCGTTGGCTTGTGGCGAGCTTGGTAGCGATTTGGCCTTTGTTAGGGAAAATTCCAACTTGCACATACAATCATAATCCTTACCGCTTCTAATGTCTAACGACAGATCTTTTAATGTCATGTTTATTTTTCTGAGTATTGTCTAAGTGGCCAAATTTTACCCATGCTATGATTACTGTTGATATTGACTAAATCCTTGGATATCTGTGGGCACCTGCAGGTGTAACCATGGCTTCGTCTAATTCATGTACCAGCACGCGATGTCCGTGATGGAACTGTGTATCTCGACAAAGCGGGGCATGTACACAAGCTGCAAGACTTCTCTCTTATGAGAGTATGCAACTTGCGGGTCGAAACGGGAACATCAGAAATAATCACCAAATAACAAGGAGGCGGAATTGATTAGGACCTGTGTTTGAAAGAAATGGACAATCATTCTTACGAAACAATGTGTCGAAAAGAAACAGATAGGCGTATCTCTCAAACATTATTTTTCATGGGCCTATGTCCACCAATCGTAAAAGAAAAACGTTCCGAAAGATGTTGGTTGGTAACATTCGAACGGAATGGGTACGCATGATCGGCTGACTCTGGTTCTGCGGCAAGTAAGCAAGCAAGCAAGCAAGCAAGCAAGCAAGCAAGCAAGCAAGTAAGCAAGCAAGCAAGCAAGTAAGCAAGCAAACAAACAAACAAGCAAGCAAACAAGCAAGCAAGTAAGTAAGTAAGCAAGCAGGCAAGCAAGCAGTCAAGCAAGTAAGCAAGCATCGAAGCATCGAAGCAGGCAGGCAGGCAGGTTGGCAGGCAGGCAGGCAAGTAAGCAAGCAAGCAAGCAGGCAAGCAGGCAAGCAGGCAGGCAGGCAGGCAGGCAGGTAAGCAAGCAAGCAAGCAATCAAGCAATCAAGCAAGCAGGCAGGCAATCAAGCAATCAAGCAATCAAGCAAGCAGGCAGGCAGGTAAGCAAGCAGGCAAGCAAGCAAGCAAGCAGGCAGGCAGGCAGGCAGGCAAGCAAGCAAGCAAGCAGGCAGGCAGGCAGGTAAGCAAGCAGGCAAGCAAGCAAGCAAGCAGGCAGGCAGGCAGGCAAGCAAGCAGGCAGGCAATCAAGCAATCAAGCAATCAAGCAAGCAGGCAGGCAGGTAAGCAAGCAGGCAAGCAAGCAAGCAAGCAAGCAAGCAGGCAGGCAGGTAAGCAGGCAGGCAAGCAAGCAGACAAGCAAGCAAGCAAGTTTTTAAAACAGGTCCTTCTAAAGGCGGAATATCACAGAGGTGAAAGATTTCCCTACCGATGTAGTTTGACAGAGTTTGTTTTAGGATGGCGTTAAAATACATTTTAATGATCATATTAGGAATGGATTACTATATACACACACGTGTAATTCGATAAACAACACGTAGGCATATTTTGCGAATATTTACCATTTGTAATAAAATGTCAAAAAGATTTTAGTTGAGATTTGAGGTGAAAAATGGACGAAAAAGCTAGATAAAACTAAAGCAGGATGATATCCATTTGTACCAGTTAAGACGTTTAATTGGCCGCTTTGACAAAATACCCGCATTTTTGACAGGTGATGATGAATAAAACAGCACGACGCGCACCATTCGGTACCGGTAACTTATTGGTGGCGCACGCAGGCACGCGAGCAGGCATGCTGGACTGCCCCTCCCCCTGACTGACCAATGGGCCGGTGAGTGGTGCCTGGCTGTGTGGTAGGCTCTCCCTTTCTACACGCTGATTGACGGGTACGCCAATGCGCCATACATTTAAGTTGAGACAACGCCAACTCGTCCGTACTCTGACGCTTCTTGTCCAAAGGGTGACACAGACGGGTTAACAACACTACGGTACTTTTAAATCGGGTGCAGTTTATTTAGCTAAGCAAGGTATAAAAGTGTAGACCGTAGACGTGTATGCACGCCTCTTGAGCGATGGATAGCGCTACTGCAGGCACGCCTTCATCGGCGCGATTGAACCGATCGCAACCCATTCCATCCCGCATACCGTCGCCTGTCGAGCATCGCCCCGAGCATCGCCCAGCCCTGTCTAACTACTCCATCGACTTTATCCTGGGCACGCGGTCGTCCTCAAACAGCACCTCACCATTGAAAGATGTGGCTTCGACGAAGAGCAGCGGGCTAGAAACCCAGCACCGAATGCCCGCTGCTTTCCCGCGTCAAACACGCGGCCGGTCTACACCCATATGTGAACAGAGTTTTGCATGTACTGGTAAGCACCCGTTGTTCAGACCATAACTCCATGTGTTATTCGATTGCAGATCAGCTCGATTCCATCCCTAACAATATCAAAGTTCCAATAAGAACGATTATGTTCCTATCTCAATATCTGATTTTTCACAAAACGGTTTCCAGATGTTTCCACATAATCAGTTCTATTATGATACCTCATGTCGAACTCAGTCGAAATCATCATTTAGGGTTGAAGTTTATCTAAGTAGGCCTATACCGAAGTGCCAAATGTGGAGTTTTATATTGGATAACATTTTTATCCTTGGAATTGCCTGCGTGTCTTTCGGGTAGAGGCATCAAACATGTTCCGATAAGCTGCTTTGCATAAATGATTTATTTTGGATAAGGTTTGAATCAGGTTTTCGTGGTAAAAGTACAGAGAGAAAAGTTTGCGCTGACACCGTGTGAGCCAACGTTTCGGACAGTGGGTACTCTGTCGGTCTTCAGGAGACTGCTCATCGAGAGCCATACTTCCTCTTCCTCTTACCTAATTTTATCCTTTTTATTATAATCTAACCTAATTTCAAAAGCAAAGGAAAACATGAAAAGAAACTAAACTAAAAGAAATGAAGTCTGCATTAAATTAGGTTTTGAGGACTTCCTGCAGCGGTCAGGGAGAGAATGCTTGCAAGTTTGACAGTTTAAGGAATACCCCCAAAAAATCAATGTCGTCACCAGTGCTGTGTCAAGTATAGAAAGAGAATGGAATTGTAAGTGACAGGCCAACTACAATGATAAGAATTTCCCCCGAGGAAGCTTTTTAATTAGGACTTTGGTTGAACATGCAATCTTGTATGGCAATTGGCTATTGGCATGTTACATCAAACCCATTCGAGGCCAATAATTTTCCTCTGCTTCAAGAACCCACCCGCATATTGATCAAACCTTGCTTATTTTACCCATTCCAGCAAAATCAAGCAGCTCTTGACACTTTACGATGTCGATTCACTAATGTGATTGGTTGATTTTCATTTTTTTTTTATTCCTGGGCTTGTAGTTGGTGTTTGCATAGGGGCGTTGTATCATGCTTGCTTTGGCTGAATCCTCAGCCTAGCAAGTAAGCGTCAGTATTCCATTTCATAAGGGAAATTAATTTCAAACAACAACAACGACAACAATCGCCCCACGTTTAGGAGTGAAACATAGAGCTGTTACTGGACACCTCCATTTCTGCTGGTACCATTGAAAGATAAATTAGTCCGTCTGAAGTATTTTATCCGGCAAATAAAAGTTTTTGTATCAAGATGAAACAATGGCTTGGCATTCAACAGAGGCAGATTACCACCTGTCTACTTCATGACAATGATTGATTTGATCCATGAATCCGTTCCGTCGTTGATTTGTTTTTTTAAGAAATAAAAGACCGAATCACGTTGTAGAGAGATTACATCAAGCCCCTAACTCACACTCACTGCTCACGCTTTGAGTGCGTCGTGAGGAAATAGTGAGAATATGACCCCGAGACCATCAGTAGAGATACTCGCTCATCTACCTGTTTTTTGCAGCTTTTGTTTTTATAAATCATCATACTGTGCCAATTTACTGTGATTTACTGTGATATATCAATTTGTGACGCCTTGCCAAGAATCCATCATATCCCGGTAATTGAAAAGAGAAAGGGTGAAGGGTTAAGACGAAGTACTCATATTTGTGAACATGCGACACACGAATACATAAACTGGAACAATTTATTAATAACACATTATTCATCACAAATATATAGCATGCATTTTTTAATGTGTGATTAGTTTGATTAATTTTTGTTAATAGAAAGAAATATTTGTTCCATTTCGACACCCCCCCCCCCCCCAGTATCGAGTGAGTTAATCCGGACAATTCCCTTCCGTCCAATCTCCGCCGATTCGCCCCATTCTCCGTGCTTCGACTCGGAACAGAAGGCATCGCCGTCTGCTGGTTCATGCGGGGCTTGCGACGCTTTCTCCCCGTCGGAGCCCTGCTCGCCTTGCCCACTTCGGGACAAGGATGAAATGGCCGTGGATGTCGACTTGCCACCCAAGACCCCCCTGCGCAAGGTTCGCCGGAGTCGAACCACCTTCACCACTTTCCAGCTTCATCAGCTTGAGCGTGCCTTCGAGAAGACCCAGTACCCTGACGTCTTTACACGTGAAGACCTGGCTATGAGATTGGAACTGAGTGAAGCAAGAGTTCAGGTATGACAACAATGCCATCCGATCCGACCACACCTATTATACACACGCACAAACGATACTCAAATTCTAGCTTCAATTTAGTATGTTTCATAACTTCCATTAGCTTTTTTATGAATCAAATAAAAGTTCCTCGAAAGTTTTCTTTCATTTTTTTGATAATCATTTATAATTGTGTGATTAATGACGGTGTTGTAGTGTTTTGCTGTATGGTTTAAATACAGGCGTACGACGGTGGCGATGACAATATTATAATAGTTACTAATACTAATACATGTCCCTCTGCCTTTGAGAAAGGTCCTGCTAGGATCGAAACGTCAGGCCCACTAAATTTTAAGACTAATACATGTCCTTACTTATATTCAATACATTTCAAATAATTATGACGCCCAATGTGTAAAGTGGACAACCATTTTCAAAAATTTAATCTATCGAAATTCTGAGGCTATCAAGTATCAATGGCATATTAATAGTTTGAAAGCAGGAGTTTCACATGTTCCACAAGCTTCACACGATGTTGGACATGTCCCGGTCCAGTCTGTTTTCTTTGCCAATTTGTCCAATTTGTTAAACATTTCTCAGTCATTTTTCTTTGCACAGCAAACCATCGGCATTCTTTCTTGACACAGCAACTTTCATAAACCCGTGTTTGGATACATCCTGCTTGCATTTTTCTAACTCGTAAAAGAAAAATGTGAAAACCACCAGGACAAACCGTTTTTTTTCCTAATGAGAAAGGAGTCAAGTAGGCCTAAAACAATTCTATGGGCCTATTCTCCAAATTTGTGTTCTAATTCTAATGACAAAGGTTGTAGATTTTAACGTATATGCTCTATTGGTTGTCCAGTGGAGATAATAGGAAAAGCGAACCTTGAAATGGTGCTATAAAGAGCTCCGTGCTAAATAGCTGTCATTTTCTCGATTATGGTACTTGGCGAGCTCTGGCTGCTAATTGCCTAGCCCAGAAAAAAAATAATCGGCTGTGCTCAAGGGTAAACATAATTTAATACTGTGCGCTAACTGCAGGGGCATAAACGAAGACCTTGCGTGGCTAAATTACCGAGCTCATAAAAAGGGATATGTTTAGATGATAGCATCCCTTGAAGAAAAAATAAAGAAATGAATGAAAACATGTAATTATCGGTAATTAACCGTGTATCTGTTTGTGTGTTCCAACTATATCAGTTTTGTAAGATTAATATCAGGACGTTTTGCTTTTTTTTTTTTTTTGGCGAATATAGGTTTGGTTTCAGAATCGACGAGCCAAATGGCGTAAAAAGGAGAAAGTCTTGGGTCGCGAGAGTCCGTCGGGTAGTTTCTTCGCTCCGTTGGACTATACGGGAGCCGCAGGCATGGAGCATACACTGTCTGCCGACCGTCTCCTGCCTACATGGGCTGCTGTACACGCTGGTGGTACTGCTGGTTTGCTCGCTACTGGACTACAGTCTCCCTTCAGGATGCCCATACATTCTCACCATCAGCATGGTTTAGACCCTCGTACTTCAATTTACCAATCGCCCTTAACGCGAAGCTTACATCCAACCAGTCATCAGCACCATCACCAGGTCGCCGCAGCCTCTTACTGGCTTGCCCGTCATCCGACCGTCTTCCCACGCCAATTGTCGGGGCTTCTTCTTCCCAGCAGCGAGTCCAGGACCTCCTGCTCGCCCGTGTCGTCCCCCAAGGCATCGCTGCCATCACGCGCTACTCACAACCATCTCCACGGCGATTCGCCCGATTCACTAAGGAAGAGGTGGAGTGTGGAGGCCCTGAGAAGCAAGGCACAGCACCACTCCGCCGAGGGGCTGCCAGTCACCGCCCAAGGCTAGCACGCACTCCGGCTGAGGCGGATAACTTCGATCCGTATTCATAGCATTCGGAACGCTTGATCATTTTGAACTTTCAAGAAACTCAGCTTCAGTTTCTGTCTAATAGTGTTGTTGTTTTGATCAGTTGTGGCCTTTGATGGAAATTGTTTTGTGTGCTAGGGATAAGAGATTGTAGAATAAATTACAGAAGAAAAGAAAGTGGCTGGTATTCTTATGATTTTTAAAGAGCTAACTAAAGAAAGATTTAATGTATATTCCGATTGTTTGAAATATCATGTTCATGATATACTACAGTCTTGTAGTTTAGTTTTTAATGCTGTCAGAAATTAGTTCACTGTTACAATGAACACTTCTATACCGACAGCGGCACTCATTGTAAACGAGGAAATTCGGGCACCATCTTGCAGAGGGCAGAAGTGTTAGCGGAAAGGAGAAAGCGGTGTATGTGATTATAGCACAGTGGTTTTCAGACTTGAAAGAATTTTGTCAATTGATTTGAGGTCACTTTACTCGAGAGACATATCGCTCCCATCGGGAATTTGATGCCCGTGATCTGACGGTGCATGCATGCGTGTGAACGGTGTGAACGGCCACCGTTTCTATTCCAAAGATAACATCCTTTAGACAATGTCGGCAATGAGCCTTGGCCCTGATTTCGAAAAGGCACAGATAAACCATGGAGGAATCCCCCTTATTCCTCCATGGATAAACATACAATGTCGGCTGCTGCACAGCGCCCTCAGTCGGTCATATTTCTCTTACCGATTACAAAGTCACAGGCATCTAGAAACAAGCGTTTGGCCCCAATTGCCTGATGAATACTCTTTACCTATCAAGCCCACAAACCTTCAAATTCGGCAACATACCACAACCTGGATTTTCAGGTTTTGTCAGATGGAGACGCAAGCCTGAGGCCGAGCATGATCCATGGATTCATAAAGGGCCTATGCACTGGTTGTTCAGTCTTCATCAGTGTTGTCATAGAACGTTTTCAGGACTCAAATAAAACACAATGGGCATAAAGCTAACGTTTTAAAACTCGTAAACCCACCTAACCAATAAACTGCAGTTTGAGTTGAATGTGAATTCGGTCAACAAAATTATAATAGGCCTAATAATTGCCCATTAACGAAGAGAAATAATTCGTCATATTAACATGCACCCGCATTTAGTTATTTAGATGCTTCAATCGTCCGAAGATTTTTAAACTTAAATGGACGAATGGTACAATATAGGCCTATTACACTGTACATTTAAAACACTACCATGAAAATAAAAAGTTTACGAAAAAGGTAGGACGTAAATGGCCACCGGGTGCTCACAAATAATAACTCAATGTCCGAGTTAGACTCTTGATGAGCCGACCATCAATTGGCTGACCACGGAAATGTTTTGAATTGAATAGAGTCCCACAAATAAAGGGATATAGTGCATCAAGGCTCCTTGCATTAATCGCACAGATGTCGCTTACTCTATCTTTGCTTCCCTCAGAATACATTTAAACAATTCAAGAGTTAGAGTTTCAATTTAGTAAAGATATAAGATTATATGAACATATCCGTTATGAGGATGCAATTTAATCAGGAGAATATTTACGCAAAATAACGAATTTACATGATTATAATTATCTGGCGCATCTATTCGTCATGAGTTATGCAATGGTTACCAAACTATAAACATCATTATAATCGTCTGGAGATATAATAATATAATTTATTTCAATTAAAATCGTTGGTCTCCCGTATCACCCGTTTGTCGAAATATCTATTGATAATTACCGCGATAATAACTTATGATTATTGTCGCGATAGTTAATTAATTGGCAACATTCTGTAAGTTATTGCCATTTTTCATTTAAAATGTAGCCTATCAAAGGAAGAAATGTTACAATTAGAGAAAAGGTTATAGAAATATGAGTCTTCAGTATGTCATTTAGACAAGTCGTGATACCGCCCTCTATCTGTACTTTTGTACTTGTCTGAACAAAGTGCCTTAGAGACGTCTTAGAGATGTGTTTTACATCCATGTGTACTGCATATTCTGAACCATGACTATAAAGCCATAGGGGGCTGTGTAAATAGGAGTCATACATTGTTAATACATTGTAAGATAAGCAGCATGCACAGAGATTAAAGTCAAAGGTACGTGTACGTGTCACATGTCGGGAGTCTCGCCTTAAGTATTTATTTACATTGTTGTACTAAAAGTTAACATGTGACTAAAGTGTGCTGTTAGTCTTGAAGGATGAGGCATTTAACTGACACCAACGTCCTCGGCTGAATTACAGATCCACGTTGCGCATTACACCACCTTTATATCCAACTATGTTCGTCCCAAGCTGTTTAATCACCGTCTCAAGTTCATGCCCTTGTATTAGGCCTCTGAATTACATGCAGAAATATGATAAGAACATATGGTGGCTAAATTCATACACTATTTCAATTGCCAATTCAATTACGAAAACTATTTAAAATATTAAACATTCTATTATTACATATGAAGTCTTTTGGTAGGTAGGGTTTTTTCATCCATAATTCATTTGGGATGAATTATGACGGTGTGGGCTTATTGTAATAGCTTTTCTATATTAATATTATTCTTGGGTGTCATCATGCTTTGCACTTTGATGATAATCAAGCTTGTTTATTTCCTCTTTCTGTCTAATAAGCAGGCTGGCGTGACAAAGGTTGTCCATGAACAATGCATGGGGAAAGTACGTGTAACTTTAAAAGGCCGACGCAAGCTCAACCCATTCCTGACCAAAAGATTAGGCCTAGTTATGCTTTGTTTTCTTGGAGTATATAGTGTCTGCCCTCCGCATTATGTCACGTCATTTCATATCACGTCTTTCATTTAAAGGACATCAAAGGAACAATGATTACTGTTAGAGTAAAGGATCTAGAAATTTGAGCCTTCGGCCTACAGGATGCCATGTAGATTAGTCGTGATACCGCCCTCTATCACTACTTCTGTACTGGCGTGAAAAAGAATATGCGTCTGAAAGACGTCTTAGATACGTTTTGCACACACGTGCAATGTACAATCTCTGAACCATGTCTATAAAGCCATTTACAAATAGGAGGTAAAAATCGGATAAATTGTCAAACATATTCGAGATATAATCGAGACAAAGTCTAAGGTGGGCATGCATGTGAAACGCAATTGAGACATACGTTTTGTACTTATAGGAGAGTCACATGTCAGGGAAACTTCTGAATAGTTATTTACTTACATTGTTGTATCAAAATATAGTAGCTCACGATGCTAACATGTGACTAAAGTGTGCTGTTAGTCTTGAAGGATGAGGCATTTAACTGACACCAATGTCCTCGGCTGAATTACAGATCCACGTTGCGAATTACACCACCTTTATATTATTATTATGGTTTATTTCATTTTGCCACATCGCAGCCGTAAGGCTGAATTGCATTAGCATTACACTCTACATTTAAAATCAATAAAACATTGCCCAGTATATGAATAAACAATTAAAGACGTGATTAAAACGGAGCGATAGGAAAATGAACAAATATCTTTACCATAAGTTAGGAACATAAACCAGACTAATTGGAACAGGTAAGGATTTATAAAAGATAAGCTCAAATATACAATGCATGACCATTTGTAATTAATGGTTCAAAACCCTGACAAAGAAGGGAATTGGACTGTTTTTAAACCACTCAGTTTTACACAAATCTTCCTTGAACTGGCTACGATTTCATAGGTTCCTTCCTATATGGTATTATTTAGTGGCAGCCAGTGACAACTATGTTCGTCCCAAGCTGTTTAATCACCGTCTCAAGTTCATGCTCTTGTATTAGGCCTCTGAATTACATGCAGAAATATGATAAGAACAGATGGTGGCTAAATTCATACACTATTTCAATTGCCAATTCAATTACGAAAACTATTTAAAATATTAAACATTCTATTATTACATATGAAGTCTTTTGGTAGGTAGGTTTCTTCATCCATAATTCATTTGGGATGAATTATGACGGTGTGGGCTTATTGTAATAGCTTTTCTATATTAATATTATTCTTGGGTGTCATCATGCTTTGCACTTTGATGATAATCAAGCTTGTTTATTTCCTCTTTCTGTCTAATAAGCAGGCTGGCATGACAAAGGTTGTCCATGAACAATGCATGGGGAAAGTACGTGTAACTTTAAAAGGCCGACGCAAGCTCAACCCATTCCTGACAAATTAGGCCTAATGTTCTGTTTTGTTTTCTTTGAGTATGTAGTGTTGGTCCTCCATCTCATGTCACGTCATGTCAAATCACATCACTCATGCACAGACCTCACGCGCAAATAATAGCCAGCCTGCGTATAAAAAGCATTTTTTGTGCTACCACTGAGTGATGTTAGGGAGCGGGATTATCACGGCTCAACGGCCGAGAGCATGACAGCGTTTGTACGGTATCCAAGCAAGCTCGATAAGCCGGTCAGTCACTCTGTGCTGAAAGACGTCAGCCATTAGTGACAGTCTGTCTGAATGGTCAGCCACAAACGAACACACAATGGGTGGCTTTTGAGGAGCTAATGAGAGCTAAGCGCCATGGCCGAATAAAACAGACAGGTAGTGATGGGAAAGAAGGAGGAGAAGAAAAAGAAGAAGAAGACTTTTTTTTTTACTTTTCAAAGGAGTACTTTATTTCCTTTGACAGTGAAATAAATATATTGAAAAATCTATATTATACAGACATTTACAATTTTTACAAATAAAACCAAAAGAGAAGTGACCAAAAAACACAATGATGTTAAGAGGAAGATTCAGTACATTCAGGGAATGAGTGATTCTTGATGTACACTATGGCACGAATACCACGACCTAATCAACAGCTGTCAACAACAGATTGTTCCTTCTGATCATGTTCATGTTTTCTTTCCACAATGCAAAACTTCATCATTTAACCTAACGCTAATTAGCGTGTAGGCCTAATTAAGCGCCTAATTGCGGTTCTCGAGGATAAATGGAGGGGAAGATGGAAATCACGGGCTTTAAAGTAAGGGGAAATCATTGGGGGTCCCTGATTGAGGGAAGCCTCCCACTGAGCTGTGGACAGGGATTTCATTGGCTGGGGATGAGGCTCGATTGTGCTTGGACGTACTTTGCAGAATAAATTAATTCTCTCGAGGATAGGATTTGTCAATTGGTTTATAGACGGATTTTGCAGAGGCCCCATCATAAGGAGACGACCATATACGTTGTATTTATAGGATTGTCATAATATATGAGCTTCTATACTGTGTATACTGATAAGCAAGTTAATACCATATTTTGTACTATCGAATAAAGAATCATCCCTGATGATTATCTTGAGTCAAAGGATCGGATGTTCACCATTAACTGTAGTTTCGGGGAAATAGTTACGCAAAGATCTCCGACCAAGGTAGTTATTTCTGCATCTGAACTGGTCCCAATGTCACAGAGCGCTTAAGCATACAAATCTGCCAAGCATGAAAAGACTTCCTTGTGTAAACATGATTACAAACCACATTGCGATGGGATGTCAATCGCTTTTGACATGTAATTCAACTTTTCTATGCTGAACATGAAACAAAGGCGGTTCGTGTTGGCAAGCTGATTCTATGAATCATGATTTTTTGTGCTTAAGCAAATTTTGGTGTCTTAGAAGCTGTATGAAATTGGCACCCGATCTTTACTTATAGAAGGCAAATTTGCTTACAAAGAAATATGGGACATCATGTCCTATGCGATGGGGTCTTGTATAGCTGCATAAACTATCGCTGTTAACAGTTATAGGTTTCTTGTCGCAGTTATGTTGAAACAGTCATTTCCAAATGGTAGGCCTATGCTGCATTTCTAAACGTAGGCCAATGCAACAATCATCGACAATCAAGCCTTTTTAATGACGCTATAAAGCATCTTTAGTACGAAATAATGAAATAACCCATTTTAAGTATACAACTACAGTTTACAGGAATCATAGGCCCCCCTAAATGTATAAAAAAAAAAAAAACCAGAAAATGTTCTGTACATTCTTAGGCAAATCCTTTCCTGACATGCGATTTTGTTCCCCTGTATTGCCAATCAGAAGAGATGGATTATTTCTAATTTTGATGAAAAGTGTACAGCGGGTTTAATGAGCACGCCCTCTATCGGTGTTTAGGTGATTATTATCCCATTAGCCCCCAAGTAGCAAACATAGGCACAAAACACTAAGAAAAGAATCTGGAAGGGAAGAACTACGTGTTCTTCTTATTTAGATTCGTTGCCACCGTTAATTGCTTTTTCGTTGAAATTCAAAAGGAAAGGAAAGGAAAGGAAAGGAAAGGAAAGGAAAGGAAACGAAAAGAAACGAAAGGAAACGAAAGGAAACGAAAGGAGAAGAAAGGAGAAGAAAGGAGAAGAAAGGAGAAGAAAGGAAACGAAAGGAAATGATAGGAAAGGAAACGAAAGGAAAGGAAAGGAACGGAAAGGAAAGATAAGGAAAGGAAAGGAAAGGAAAGGAAAGGAAAGGAAAGGAAAGGAAAGGAAAGGAAAGTAGACGAAAGGAAACGAAAGGAAATGAAAGGAAATGATAGGAAAGGAAATGAAAGGAAAGGAAATGAAAGGAAAGGAAAGGAAAGGAAAGGAAATGAAAGGAAAGGAAACGAAAGAAAAGAAAACGAAAGGAAAGGAAACGAAAGGAAACGAAAGGAAACGAAAGGAGACCAAAACAACCCAAAATAAAATGAAAGAAAAGGATAGGAAAGGAAATAAAGAAAAGAAAGGAAAGGAAAGGAAAGGAAAGGAAAGGAAAGGAAAGGAAAGGAAAGGAAAGTAAAAGAAAGGAAAGGAAAGGAAAGGAAAGGAAAGGAAAGGAAAGGAAAGGAAAGGAAAGGAAAGGAAAGGAAACAAAACAAAACAAAACAAAACGAAACAAACACATGCGAAAATTTTGCAGCCTATTATTATTATTATTGTTGTTGTTGTCACTGTCAGGTATGGAGCAACAACAGCCGAGAAAAACCGCTCTTAGTATACCTCCTCCCTCATCCCCTCTCCTCCCTCTCCCCACTCCCCTCCATTTTGATCTAATTGGGTCTTAATTGGCCGCCAGTCATACTCCTACTCTTCGGATGACCCTGCCCAAATCATGAATTATTCATGGCACACTGACAGGGCACGTATACGGTGAAGTGTGACGATCCCTCTTGTACTACGAGATGCGAACTGTCGCTCTGTTTGTCCTCATTCTCCCGAAGCAGACAAGTCACTTTCCAACTTCAAGACATCGGAGTCGTCCCCTCTTGTCACGCAGCTTAGAGTGGAAAACGTGTCGACATTCGTTTCTCGAGGTTTATCGGGAAAAACAATATTTCGTTATGCCAAACTACGACTTGTGTAGCATTGAATGGAATTTCTCACCTTGATGTACATGTAGTCCAACTTTGACAGCAGGATCGCCATACAAAAGTGCAGCTGTATCAGTGACTTTTCGCAGATGAACAAGGAAGAAAATATTCACAAATATCGCCTTTCCTTATTTTCACTAACGACTTTATAATTATGATAATTGAAATGAAGAATCTAACAATTTCATATCACTAAATCAAGCGTGTTAATATGCGATAAAAATCCCAAACATAATTTGGTTTGTATTTCGTGATCTGGTCAACTGAGGGGAGCTCAATGTTGTCAGGATTAGATCTGTACTCGTCCCCCGTAGTTGGACATGGTGCGACATCTCTACCTTTGAGAAATCTAATGGAAGGCCAGCTGAGGCAGCCCTGTGGACATTTGGAGGAGTATCAGCAGCCCACAGGCCTGCTACCCCACCAGCCCCACAGTAGTGTCAGCGCCGACTCTTCTTCCCGTCAACATCAGCACCCTCAGCCACTAAATCACCACCGGCCAAACCACTCCATTGACGCCATCCTCGGCATCCAAAGACCCGCCGATGCCAAGCAGTGTGAAACGGGCGGCCTTCCGTGCCCCACCGTGGGTTATTGCGAGCCCGGTCAGCGGCGAGCCTGCTCCATCTCACCCACGGTATCGACGTGTTCCTCACCCCCAGGTTATCGGGACCCAATCCTAGCGGAGGAAAACGACCCGTCAGAACCATGCAGGAAACCAGCCAAAGGTTCGTTATCAGAATTATTTTTTTACGCAGGTTTCTAGATTCAGATCTCCAAGTTCAACCCACCAACTCTATAAAGATGCATTCATTTCCAGTAACTGGCCTTTTAATAACATTTCATACAGCATTAGTTTCGTATATACAATAATAACAACCAAAATATTCGACCAGCATTCTACTGATACTCATATAATTTAATTTATTATCAGACTCCAGCTGGTAAAAGGTATGGTAAAAGGCTCCGACTTTCGACTCCATATTAGCTTTCGACTCCATATTATTCATTATCAAATCATCTTAAGGTTTTTTCAAAGATAAAGTATTCCATGGAGACAACAATTTGAACTGAACAATTACTTAAATTTCCCCACTTCTGCCAGTGATTTTAAAATATTCCCCGTATGGTTAACAATAACCTAAAACTAAAGACTGACTTCTTTCAATTCAAACTGAGAGTCTGTCACAATTTGGAAAATAGCCTATACAGGAAAATATTATCGAAGAATTTTATAAATATAATGTCGGAAATTGTATCCATGTATGTTTTCTATTGGGATCAAACAAATCTCAATGAAAACTTTGACTTCTTAAAGTTTGTAAAGAGGTTGGCATGACTGCGGCTATGACTGATTATATAGGATAGATAGAAATGGGGGCTTATAACTATATAGGGAAAGTAACTTGAAACATTTTATACTTTCTTTTGTTTCTAACATTTTTATAATTATGTTAATTGACATTTTCAAGCTCAAACTTTCATTTAAAAATATGAACATCGCTTTCACAATGTTGCATTAGGCCTAGGCCTATTTTATATGTATATGAGGATATGTATGTAGAAAATTTGCCCCTGAAAATTAACCAATTTCCGTCTTGTTCTTGTTGATGCCAAGAGGTATTTTGTCCGATGTTGATTACAACATGCAACGTCTTTTAGAATTCAGGAAATAGTTGTCTTGCTCTTGTCCGAATTCACAATGAACGCGTGCGTCTCCAACCGTCTCCACGACTCCGACCGCAGCCAGAGGGGCTGAATGGAGACGCTAGCGTGTGTGAGATTTCCCCGACCCGGTGATTAGCGCCGTGGACGCACACGAATCTCTCAGTTAAAACACGGTCAATAAGATGCATACAGTGATACATCTGGGTTCTTGAAGACAAACATGATGGAATATTAGGAATGTTTTTGATCAGCCATTTGCCATTTTTGAAGGTGCTTTTTTGTGGCTAATTGATCAAAAAACATTTCGACGCCTTTTCCGACGTGTTTTTTCATTCAATACGGTAAATGAAAAATACATGTATGGGCCCACATGCATGTATTCAATTACGTGTGCATTTCTAACTGTTTGCCAAGACTTTGTAAACTTGAAATGACTCTCAATGGTTTTGCTCAGTGTTCCGTATCTGGTCATTTGGTGCCTTGGTGGGCTATATATTTGGTGGGCTATATATTTGGTGGGCTATATATTTGGTGGGCTATATATTTGGTGGGCTGGATATTTGATGGGCTAGATATTTGGTGGGCTATATATTTGGTGGGCTATATATTTGGTGGGCTAGATATTTGGTGGGCTAGATATTTGGTGGGCTAGATATTTGGTGGGCTAGATATTTGATGTGCTAGATATTTGGTGGGCTAGATATTTGATGTGCTAGATATTTGGTGGGCTGTATATTTGGTGGGCTGTATATTTGGTGGGCTGGATATTTGGTGGGCTAGATATTTGGTGGGCTATATATTTGTCGGGCTAGATATTTGGTGGGCTAGATATTTGGTGGGCTAGATATTTGATGAGCTAGATATTTGGTGGGCTAGATATTTGATGTGCTAGATATTTGGTGGGCTAGATATTTGGTGGGCTAGATATTTGGTGGGGTGGATATTTGGTGGGCTAGATATTTGGTGGGCTAGATATTTGGTGGGCTAGATATTTGGTGGGCTAGATATTTGGTGGGCTAGATATTTGATGGGCTGGATATTTGGTGGGCTAGATATTTGGTGGGCTGGATATTTGGTGAGCTAGATATTTGGTGGGCTGGATATTTGATGGGCTAGATATTTGGTGGGCTGGATATTTGGTGGGCTAGATAATTGGTGGGCTAGATAATTGGTGAGCTAGATATTTGGTGGGCTTGATATTTGATGGGCTAGATATTTGGTGGGCTAGATATTTGGTGGGCTGGATATTTGGTGGATTATAGTTTATTTGATGCTCGGTTCCATAAACTGTGCATGCATTATACGAATGATGGAACGTGCCAATTTGCATTAACGCGGGGGTTGATCATGAAACCCACCCAGACATAAGGCGTTACTGGTCAGTGTAGGTAGGCCATAGTCTACCATAGTAGAACTCAGCGCTCGCACTGCAAACAGAAAGGCCCTACAGCGATGAGACAAAGTGGGCAACAATGGGCTGTAGCATCGGTTTGGTTAGAGTCGTTAGCCCTTCCCTCTTGAACTTGGCAAACTAGAATAACGGATTATGCTGCCACATTTCCCCACAGAGATGGACAAGCGGTGGATCTAGACAGATCTTATGGGATACAGGACTGTCTATATGAGAACCAAGGGGTGGTTCATATGCTCTACTTGCAGGATACGTCGTTATCTTCATGAAACAGTTTTACAAATGTAATCGGAAATTCCTTCTTTGAAATCACAACTTCCAATTTTGTAGGTTATAGCTTTGACAATCAGGATCGTTTCTATGGAAACAATGAAGGTATCGGGAAATCATTTAAATCTTGTTCGAGTTTACGCGGTCTTCGTCACACAAAACATCTTGAATGTCTTATCATGAATCGATTAGTGATTTGATGTAAATCTATGACATATGGCTATTTTCAGGAGTTGACTACGAAGAGGTAGATCACCACTGCGCAGCGGATGAGAGGCAAGTGGTGACTGTAGGTGGATGCAAGTCGCCCAGGGAGCTGGAGAAGGCCCGATCAATCACGCCGCCGGCCAGTCCTGACGTCGAGCCAGAAGAAGACGAGGCGGGGGACGGAAAGAAGAAGCACCGACGGAACCGCACCACCTTCACCACCTACCAGCTGCACGAGTTGGAACGGGCCTTTGAGAAATCTCACTACCCAGATGTGTACAGCAGAGAAGAGCTGGCCCTTAAGGTGAACCTCCCAGAAGTCAGAGTTCAGGTGAGTTGTTGCATGACGTCGTATATACGATTTTGGCAAGATCAAAATTAATCAACGAGCAAACGATTGGCTTGTTCGCCTTGTCCAATTAGTAAAATACCAGCATTTTGAAAATGTGTCTCTCCGTCTCTCTTACTCGTTATAATATCACAGGCATCTAAAATCAACCGTTTGGCCCCAGTTTCTTGGTGAATACTCTGTACCTATCAAGTCAACAAACCTTCAAATTCGGGAACAAACCACAACCTGGATTTTCAGATCAGCCTGAGCCCGAGCCTAAGGCTTCATTTCCTAATCAGCCTATGTCTGGCAATGTGCCCCAAGTGACCAGTCTTTTAAAACATCCAAATAGGCTCTTATCTTTTACCGTGGTGAAGTAAAGATAATTAATCTCAGAGAGAAAACATTATCTCTAATCGTCATGAGTCAGCAAGCACGAAATAGTAAAGAGTAAGGGCCTACATGTTGGCAATTCAAATATTTGAACGACTGTTGTAGATCTAAGAAAACAAAGAATCAATAGGAAAAATGACTGAATCCAGATTTCTATATAGGTCCTACATGCTTATTTTTACACTGACAAAGGAACGGAAACTGACTATAGAAACAAATCATTTCAACAGTTCATGAAAACAACAAAGACAATTGAATGGACCGAGATTTGATCCGAAGCTGGGTTTAGGCCAGCTAAAAGCTAATATTTGTTCTGACTAGCGGTCCCATCCCACAAAGACACTTGACCATTACGGACGTCCCCACCTGATGGCTGGTGGATAGCTCAGGTGGAAGAATGCTGGTACGTTAAGCCACAGATATACAAACCTGCCTGCAAATCCCTGTCCTGTCAAACATTCGTTACTTGTTCGTATAGATTTTAAATTCCCGGCATTTTCTTGTTTTCTTGTTTTTTTCTTACAAATATCAACAGTTGAATTTTCTGAGCGAAAAATTGATAGGTCCATAAAACTTACATAACATACATCCTCTTCATTATTATTTTCTATCATACTTGGATCATTCCAGTCATGACAAACCCATTTTTTGGCGCCTTGTGTAGAATGTTGGCCTAAAATTCCAAGCAGCCTGCATTTCAGAAATAGAAAATAAAAACCTGCACAGATTTAGATTGCAATACATGAATGTGTTCATATCATGGAAACAACGAGCTGACAACCCCATGCTACTCTATTTTACACCATGGATATAATTATTAAAGAATAAGGTTAACATGATTAGGTTCCAAACATTAATCCCAGTTTGCACTTTCCGATAGAGCCGAATTTTACTTGATCAGTTTTTGTTGAACGGTATAAAGGCGGGAAACAACATCCTTCTACAACATGGAACTTGGCAGATACGTGCCTGGCTAATAAGTATTACACGGCGAGACACGAGCTGAAGACTTGCTTTTGGAATTGCAGTCATGACGGCTGTCATATAGTCAACCATTATTCCGTCCACACTTCTAGGGCTACCCCACAGGCCTACCTTTTGTTTTGCCAAGAATAAGATAACGAATTCGTATATCGATAATATAGATAATTGGAAAGCATTCATAGACCTATAAACACATTGGTGTATTCCTTCCTATATTCTAATTCTGATTTTTGTCATCGGAAATAGTCTCACAATAAAACCAGAATGAATTATCGTGTGTATAGTATCACCCCTATAATAGATAACGTAATGTCTTCAGCTTTTTTCCCCCCTTTGTTTAAAACGGCTATATGTAGGCCCTCATAAATGACGATATTAATGGCACGCGATCACCTCACCGCGTTAAAACGAATCCCGACTAAGCCACTGTCCTAATGCAATCATGGAATGATTTTTTTTTTACATTGACATTATTATCATCGCCATCATCCTGGGGGTTCTTTCAAATACGAAAGTCAAAACTTTTCAAAAGTTCATGGAACGAGCCAAGGAGTTTGAAAGGAAAACCACGACTCGTTCTTCTGTGTCTTATAATTAGCAAGAATAAGCGTCCCTGCAGTGTGTTTCTTGGCCGCACAAAGCACGGTTTGTCCACCTAAGTAATTGGGAGGGGGCCCTGATGGGGTCTGAAGCTGCTCTGTCTCTGCCGCAAGTCTCCAGGTATAACAAGTGGCCGTGCCTGCCCCGAGAAAACACAGTCTCTGCACTCTGAAGGGCAGTCGTGGGCCGTGGCGAATCCCTGGTCTAATTAAGGAATATGTTTGTGATTGGTTGCCGTTGGCAGTGAGGCATGCGTTTACAAATAGCATGTCACAGTAACAACGTAAATCCCAGCCGTGGGCTGTGCAAAGATGCTGTCAATGAGTTCCACGCACGGGTCTTACTTCTTCTCTATTTTTTACGAGATGGAAACAGTATAAATATAATACAGTGATGGAGCGTTGGGACTCTTTCTGAGGCTAATAATGGTATGGATCTGTGTCCACCTCTAGGGGCTAGACATGTTCGCAGTCGGGTTACTATTTGCTGGGTTTAATCTAAGGTAATTGATGATACATTGTCCTGGTTGGCTCCAATGGTCATGCCAATGAAGAGCAAGAATAAGGCGTCTCCTCAGACCACAACCAAAAGTTCACCCATTCTGCAGATGCGTGAACGCAGATAAAATCAAACATTGTTCCTTTCAAATAACTTCCAATCAGCCTCCATTGTGCGGTCATTAAGCACGTCAGGAACTACATCACAACTACACCTCGCAATCAGTTCCCCAACCCTGTGCTTTTCTTACGAAAGAGATAAATCGACTTGATCTGGTGCAAACTGGTATTAACTGGTATGAACCAACTCACCACGAAGAACGCAGAATCTCTACTCTAATTTTCCAGGGCGGTGGTATACATTAAGCCAGATGTCTCGGGTTCAAGTCCAGGTCTTTTTTTTTTGTAGCCTAGTCCAATAACTACCACTGTGTTGAACCACTATCTGTACAGATCGTATAGGCCTACACCTAGTAAACCATTATTTTTGGGTCCGGAGTAACAGACATTGTTACATTGTTACATTCTGCAGGGTCATAATGTAACTTTCCCGAAAATGAGATGAAATGCCACGTAAACAAAATTCTATTCTAAATTTATTTTTATTTTTTTAAATGATGCGATATAGTGTTTTGAATGTATAATTATATAGGCCCTATACTTGATACAAATTACTTTGATCTAAGTCATATGGAACATTACAATTTCCCGGACACCAAAATGTGTGGCTTAGACTGGAACGATTATAGACATGCGCTTTATTAAACATGAATGGAGCAATAAATGGAGCAATAAATGTACGTACATTTGAATTATAAAATGGCAGAGAAAACTGTAAAATGGCAAAGAGTGCTGGTACGCAAAACCAGAGGTTTCTGGTTTAAATTCCGGTCCAGTCAAAGTTTTCTGTGCCATTTTTCATGTCGTTTTTTCATTATTTTGTTTGACAGCCAAATCGCGGTGATTTATTTGGTGGAGCAAAACACGGCCACACTAACACGGCAGGCCAGATTCAATCTTGTTTTATTTGCAATTGCTTTCCTTGTACCTTGATAGTTAATGAATCCAATTGCTCTGAATTAGCACACAGCCGTCCGAAATGATGCAACGACTTTTAATTACCTTGATGGCAGGTGCCTTTTTGCGTCGCTCCACCCGGCAAATGACGGTCGGGTTGTTAAAAACCACTCAGATAATCAACGCGAAAGTAGTTTGTTGAAATTGCATTGTATCGATATCAGAGAATATTATGAAAGTCATTCCATGTCAATTTAGACATAATGTTAGGATAAGGTCGGACGTTAATATCCATACATTGTGAAGAAACCTATTGCATACCATCTGAAATGTGATACTGCAAATCATTATTAGTAAGGCAAGTAAATTATCTTGCTGCTTTTTACCCTTTTTTCAAGATTTTTGTCAAGGTATTCTCGCCTGCAAGAAACATTAAAACCAAAAGAATCGCCTCATTCGTACTTGGGAATGTAGAAGTAGGATAGCGTAAGTCTAGGCCTATACTTCTTTTGTCGACTGACGAATTGTTATCCCCATGACAAGGCAAATCAATTTTCATGCTATTTATTCTGACAGGTATGGTTCCAGAACCGAAGGGCAAAATGGCGCCGTCAGGAGAAGATGGAGTCTAGTACAATCAAGCTACAAGAGAATTCCATCTCATCTCTTCACCGCGGAACCAGTAGCGGTGTGAATAGTAAGCTACCTCTGGACCCTTGGCTGACCATGCCTATATCGAGCACGGCTGCTCCACCTTCGGCCGCTATTCGTTCTCTGCCCGGTCTCCTCTCCCATCACCACGGACAACTCCCCCCATTAGTGGGCTCAGCCGCCGGTGCGCACGGCGCTCTCTGCGGCCTGGGGCCGCTGGGTTTCCCGCTGCTGCCTCCCACCACCGCATCCTCCAATTTCCCACTGCTGGGCCCGTCCGCCGTGGCTGGCTCCCTACTGCAGGGCGGCGGTTTGCTGGAGACTGGGGACATGCGGCATACCAGCATAGCAGCGCTCAGGCTTAAAGCCCAAGAGCATCTGGACACGATGAGTAGGATGCCTGCGTGCAACGGTCAGACTTCCCCCACTAGTGACTAGCAAGACTATGCCGAATAGCCAGCCATGCAGTCCCTATTCTGTATCAATATAGGGCCTATGCTGGGGAGCGTGTTGAGGGTTGCAGCCACTGTTTGTCATTGCAGCACCCCTTTTTAATGCGGGGCACAACATCAAAAGTTGAAGCACAGATAAATTGTTGGCAGATTTAGCTGTGAGTTGACTGTTCACAGATCATAATGAGCATCCGGGGATTTTTGGAGATCAATGATGCGCCCCCATCAATGAGGCATGTCCTCCCATGTACGTTTCAATTTTCTACGTGTTCCACAATCACTAAAATCATTCCATTACAAAATAGTGTGATTGTGACGCAGCGTTTTACCGGGTCGCAAAGTAATGACAAAGTGATTCTGTTCATTTGTTTGTCCGTTGCATGTTTGTATTTTTCATGAGATGCCACCTGAACCAAAGAACCGTCCACGTGCTTGAGTTGAATGAGACCTTTTCTATATAATTAGCCTCTTGAAGAGCCAACTTCTTCCGCGTCGAAGTAATACTCATTGTTTGTTTGCAGCAGTATACAGGTAGTCAGTGAGCAACTAAATGAAAGTTACAACGGACGTGGTTCTTTTGCACAACATCTTAATCACGCCAGAAAATGAATCCTTGTGCAGCTAACCAATTGAAAAGGCGCCGTTATATAATCCAGAATATCCCAAGGATGCTACTGCACCGCTCAATTAAAAAATAGTCTGTAATCTACGCAAAAGTAAGAATGTTTATGAGACACTTGAAGTGTGAATAACTGGTGTGAAAAACGCTGCACAGCAGCGTCTAATAATATAATGTAGCCTAGGCCTATGTGCATTTGTTCCGCTACTTTTATAACTGTTATTTTCAAATATAATGTCCCTTGCCCTTCAATTTTTACTTAAAATGGACAAAAGTTAACAATATAAAATTAATTCAGAAATACTTTGATAAGAAAAATGTAACTGTTTTTGATCGTACATTTATTTGTGGAGTTATTGAAGGTCGCCCATTTGCTAGTCAACCCGAACTTGATTTCCGTGATCTGCACTTCTATCATCATTGTATAGCACGTCTAATGGACTTGGTCAAGTTCTGACCTTGTCTATATTCGATCATTCACAATGCTTTGTTTCTGGTTGCCGTTGGTAACTTGCAGTAAAACTCTCGATGAGGTCATCGGTCCATAGCATGTTTGACCTTTAGCAGAAAGCTCCAAATTGTTGGAGACATTTCAAAGTTCAGGTTTTTACAAATTACTTATTCAGGCAGAAAGACTGCAATATACCTTTCACATAAAAATTATAACAAATCTACGAATTGACGAAGTCACTTGTAAATGCGTGTTACTGTGTGATCGATGTAATCCTAGATACAGTATACCCGCAACAGTCATTTGAATTATTCTATCATTTTACTCTCCCTTTCACACGAAAACCATTTTTGTATTCACAGTCTATAAATAAACAGCAGGTATTCACAGACTATAAATATTGATAAATGCTTTTAATTTCTGCATCGTTCAAGAATTATTTGACATTTGGAGACTCTTTGGTTGTTCTTTTTCCAAGCTTTGAAAACGAGATGGATGTATTTTGCTCGAATGTTAGCGAGTTGTATTTGTATATAAGATTGTAATCACCGTCCTAAAAACATATCGACATATCGGTTGAACAGCAAATGCCGGATGCAGTACGCCGACAAATAAATGTGACAATGTGTAACTGTAAACATGTATGGAAAGAGTAATTTCATGTGCGGTTTGAGGGTCGGGAAAAACTATGCTTGTGAATGGAAGGGCAAATCTGTATCCTACCATGTTTATGCTTCATCGAGGATGGTTTGATCAATAACCGAATACCTGAAAGAATGCAGGCCTACTTGAAAGTTAGAAATTTAATTCAACTGCGACCCAAACCTTATTAAGGCAGTCAGTACTCTTCTTTGAAGATGTTTTGACTTCTCGTCGGTGATGACTGGGCAATGTTAGTTACCCATACGTTTTGATGACCCTGTTTTGGACGAGGACACCATAGACACAACCTTGGGGAGTATAGCGCCCTTTTTAATCACGAATCTTATTCAGGCCGAATTGTCTTCCATCCAAGTCCTTGCCGTCTGCTGCTGGCCAGTCGGTGTCGCCTTCTTTGAGAGGTCCCCCTCTCACGCTGCCCCCTGCTGCTTCAGCGGCCCCTAACACCGCTGAATGATCACATCTCACATAGGTCAAATTAGGCTTGTTCACAATGCACCCCCCACTGATCACTGCCCCCCCTGGCATCGGCACCGAAGGTTCCTTGCACCTGAGTCACATCTCTTCATCTCTACCTAGACTGTATTTGAGGACAAGCGGAGATCATTAAAACTGACGGGGATGTATGAGAACGATTGACAGGAGGTCCGTTATCTCTTGCTAAATGCCATACTGGCTCGCCAGACCTGAATACCCCCATTAATTAAACAAATGCCGACTGAATAGGGCGGGCCTAACTTCGTTAGTGGGCAGAGTAATTCGTCTCTTATTGAACATTGATGACACTGATGCAGCTTGGGTGGTTTCACCGTCAAGTCATCCCTTTAGCAGTATGGCGTTCACCACCGGCAAACACTGGCAGTGTCCCCCAAAATAATTATATTACACATTGATATGAAATATTCCTATATGTTATGCATTACGTGACGAAGAGAGTTTAATCGCCAAAATCCGAATGTCCATGTAAACTATTTCAATAAAATATATGGTTCTGATTTATGAGATATACTCTGTAGGCCTATATAAATTTTATAATTATATGCTCAACGGAATATCTCTCTAAATTCAGAAACAAGGGAATCCAATCCGGTGAAGCATTTATTTGGACTTGTTAAGGTCAATGATATGGATTTATACAAATGTTCGTATAATGGACATCTAATTAAATCATCTTGTGGCATTCCGATGACGCTCAATCATGAATGCTTAGTCATCTCAGTTGAGTTCTCCTTTTCAGCAATGTTGAACCATAAAGATGTTTGTCTTGAATGTTTTTGTCACTTACATACAGATGAATATTTTAAACATTCACTCGGAAAGGATCTCTCTTTTTGAATAATCCTAAATCACCATCTTGTAAAAGGTCAAGGTTTGTATTTTCATCCTTTCTTATTTGAGGAAAGGTAGCATCACACACACACACTCCCACACGTTCCTCGTTAAATTATACCCTTGAAATAGGAATAATTTTAATTGGAGATGGATTATTGGCATCGTGGTCACAATCCTGCCAACTACGGTAAGCCATGAAGGTGTTGTGCAATTATTCGTGTCGTGGCTAGTTAGTTCCCTCGTCTCGGCCTTAACCAGGGATAATGGGGACAATCATTAAATGTAACTTAGGCTGAGGGCTGATTGTGTCCCAGGCGCATTTGCACAGTTGTCTATCATCGGTCGTCTTGTCTGTCAAATAATCCTGGCTTTGTACTGCTGCCTCTCTGCCTCTTTCCTCTGGCTGGAATTATATAGGCGCTGAGAGGAGTGGCGAGGGCAGGCAGGAGTACTGGAACCACGATGTCCTCCAGCCTTTGTACTTATCAATCAATGGAGTGATTTGTGAGGCGGGGCTTTCGCGCCTCGGATCGGTACATCTTCTCACCCTAGTCCCATTCATAGCCCACCGAAGCCATGGCGCCTCCCAGGCTAATGACCCGCCAGCTCGAACAGGTCCTCGCACCCACTCGACACCCCAAATTGTCACTCACCTGCACCCCGCACCTACCCCACCCAGTGCTCTAGCATAAGCACCATCCAACCCAAGCACCCATGCAGCAACCCCCGCCCATCCCACCAATGACCCGTCAGACCCCTGACCCCCACAATGACCCTTTGAAAACAAGCCATGGTTTGGTATTCCGAATACCGCCATTATCCCCACAGTGGCACAATGGCAGGGGCGCTTAATGTGTGTGCTTTGTCTATGTGTCTGCGACGTCGTCTAATGGAATGACCTGATTGACAGGCTGACACCTGCCCGAGTCTGATTCGTCACGGATCATTCATGATGGATGGCGCAAGCAGCTCATTGCAGCACGCAGTTGATTTAAACGAAATTTTGATATTGCATTCAGATAACGCTATGTGGTCATTAATAGAGTGCAGCGATTTGACCAATATACTTTAATGCACATTTATCACTGTCATCATTTTATTCCGATAATTTTAAAGCCAGCCAAGATCCGAGGTGTTGATTGATGTTTGTATTTTGTGGGAATAGTCTCACTGTTTGTATAGGCCTATTACGCTTTGTACTCTCGCCCAGTGCAATGATATCTAATTGAGAACATAAAAGATAACAACAGAAGGTCTTTTCTATGCATTGCAGGTCTCAGTGTCAAATTGTCGTCGGGTCTCGGTCTCCATCTTGGATTTCCTGGTCGTGACGTCATATCTTTGATTTGATCGCCATGGATACGTCGGCAACCTCGTCCACCGTTTGTTTTGGTTCAAAACATACAACTGCATGAAAAATCAAATAGGCTACATCACATTCGCCAAATAGGTCACGACATAGGTGTTTATAGGTATTTGCAATCGATCATGGAAGACCAAATTGTTATGTGAAGACATTAAACAAAATAGTTTACTTAGGTGTATGGAGGTAAACGAGAGAGAGAGAGAGAGAGAGAGGTTGATAGAGGGAGAGAGAGAGAGAGAGAGAGAGAGAGAGAGAGAGAGAGAGATAGACAGAGAGAGACAGAAAGAGAGAGAGAGAGACAGAGACAGAGACAGAGAGAGAGGGAGACAGAGGGAGGGAGAGAGAGGTGGATACAGAGAGGTGGAGACAGAGAGAGAGAGAGAGAGAGAGAGAAAGAGAGAGAGAGAAAGAGAGAGACAGAGAGAGAGAGAGAGAGAGATAGAGAGAGACTCAGTGGGAAATACGAAATCAAAACCTTAATTCGTGGGATTGTTAAAACCGAAAATACCATCAGCATAGCCGGCCCAGGCCCCGATTCTGGCCTCGGACGCGCCAAGTTGAATATGGTCTCTACCTGACTCCAAACTCCTCACTGATGGTTTCGAAGGCCCTGGAGTCATATGTGTTGTCAAACGCATCCCAGCTAAACTAAAACCCGTGCTTCTGACTGGCGCCCACCCTGAGAAAGACTGGTTTACTATTTAGGAAGGTCACCATCTATTCTTAGGGCTGGATAGCTCAGATGGTATTAAGAGCACTGGTGCACAAGAAAACCAGAGGTCCCAGGTTGAAGTCCCGGTTCCAGTCAAAGTCTTCTTAGCTTCTTTTAAATTTGTTCAAAAGTTCCTGGTCAGTTTTTCCTTTTGTTCGACAAAAACTGTAAATCACTAGAATATTTTGTCGAAAAACACAACAAGAACTACATCCTGAATAAACTTACACCCGTATATACCGAGGGCTCCTCAGTCCCGGCCATGCAGTTATAAACACATAATATCAGCATCATTATAAATGAGTCAAGAAACGGAATATAATCTTCATCTACGTTTCAGTTGGGATTAAAACATGGATGATTAATATAAATGAAGACAAACAATCAAAACGTGTTATATGCACGGAAGAATATTTCGATGATATCTTAAAGAGACGAAATCGATTATCGTTTGGAATTAATCATAAATATAAGATTATAGACAGTGTACAAGATCAACTGATCTCTTGTATTATCCCACATGATCCTCAAATGTGCGCACTCTGATATATCCGCACGCAAAATGCCCTTATGCTCAGCAGAAGTTGACAGTTGAAAACAACCATACCAGCATTTGTGGCAGCCCGTTAGAAGTATACACAAATGTTTATTAAACCCAAAAGCTTTGCTTTGGGGTTTTGCTAAATCGGATTCAAACTTCTATGGTCCTAAGGCCAATAACATTAATAGGCTATGAGGAAAATAACCGTGTGGTGATTCATAGTTCAGTGTGTCATTGTAGTGCGTATGACTTGTTAAAATATCGTAGCGGGCTATTACCATTTTGGGGGTAAAGTTGACGGAAATTAAGAAGGCTCCGTCTGGATGTTGATGATATGTGGGTTGTTTCGGCGTGATGTATTTAGAGTAAAGAAAGCATGAATTTCCCTTAGTATACTCCCTGATCTCAGCTTGTTAGCTAAGCCCCGCAAGCTATGCACACATTGCTCGCAGCTCTGCCTTGCTTGTCCTAGTATAGGGTTCGCTGAACTCTATCAAAAGAAGCAACGATTCGATTGTAGCGGACCCACTCTGGGCTGATCCAGTAAAAAGCAAATATACGATAGCCAGCCAAGTGTCTTATCGATCCAGTGTTTTTGTTATTGGTCGCCCATCTCTCTCCGCCTATATTGGTGAGTGACATGGCAAAGCCCACACGGTATGAGTAAGGTCTACAGCCTGTCTGCCACAAGCAACGCGCTGCGTAATTAGAGCAAGGGGTAGGTAGGTCCTGCCACCTAATGATTCGGATGTGAATGATGAGCTAGATCGGTACGGACTAATCAGTGGGTGGACACTCCAATTCCAATCACCAAATTGAGGTTGTCATGTGAGATAATGATCACAGGGAGGCCGCGACTCTTCCCTTCCCACGCTTGTGCCGCTTCCCATAGTTTAATTCCCAGCACACGTACGGATAAAATATTAGGAGTAATAGTTTTGCGGTGACACCATGTAAAATGTAAAATTCTCTCTTTTATGAGTATGTGTGGCTCTGAAATTAACCGGAGGAACTCGACGTTTCGAACAGTATGTACTAAATAACACTGTTAGTCGACTTCCTCCCGACTGGTTTTTTTCAGAACTACACAAACTCACAGAATAATGAGAGTTTTACACGGTGTCACCGCAAACCTATCACTCCTGCTATTCTCACCATGCAAACCTACAAATCTCATCGGATAATATATTTGTTCGAATTATGCGGGGGAAAAAAACAATCTGCAGAATGCAGATTGATATCCGGTTCTTAAAGTGGTAGCCTATATTCATTTTTTTGAGTAGTTTTCGATTTTATTTAAGGGCTTGCCATTCCCCTGGTGTGGTTGATTCAGTCTTGGCTGCTTATACTTACAGCCTCACTGGCCAAGCACAACTGGTTTCTGCAATGTTAGTCTTTAAAGGAATCTAACATAATTATAGGCCTAGCCTAATCCCAAAGGTTGCATTATAGTTTGCTTGAATTAGCTCAGATATGTTAACCTGAAGGAAAACTGTTTATTCCAATTGTGCAAAAACGAACCGATTGGCTCGACCGTTGTTGAGCTTTTCTCGATCAAAAAGCGATCGAATCGTTGAGCGTCGGCTAGTTGTAACCTTGTCCACGAGAGGGCGGGTTTCCAGTCTAGTTGTCAATAACATGACACAATCGTATACAGAAACTGTTACGGTCTCGGCGACAGAGCTGAGTCTAGCTGTTTATTCCCCAGATGGACGGTCCACCCAGCAGACCCCCAGAAAGAGACCTAATTAATGGGCTCTTAGGATCATACCACAAAGGGACCCTTTACGCTCCGTTGCCTGTATTGGCTACCACTAATCTGCTCACAATATCACTAATTTGACAGTTGTCTACGAATTATTCCCCCTGACTAGACGAGTAGTTTACCGCGGCGGTTTTATTGGGGCTTGCCTATTCTTCATAGGGGCTTTTTAGGCACCCCACCGGCACACTACCCTGCTTGGCCTTGGTGGGATAACATTAAGGAAACTGAAAAAATCCCCGCGTCAATGAGATGAGACGTTGGTATTTAGTCCCTTTCAGTTGGAAGCAAGTCTGGGTCGATAGAAGTGTCCGTATAGTTTGGGTGTCTCTGTGTGTCTATGGCTCTACACAATTGGCGCCGTAGCCGGTCGGCAGGCCTTACCCGAATCAGTAAGAGTAACTCCAGCACACGTCAGTGTTGAGACATCGACCGAAGATCATTATATGCATATACAGTTGGATAATAATTACGCATGTATATACACAACATGTACACGTGGTTGATAGTGACACAGTAACGTGCCGTTTTGATTGGAACTAACTCAAGAAAAGCAGATAGTTTTTGTTTGAGAATAAGCTTGAATTCCTGCTTTTAAAGGCTAATACAACATTGGGAAGATAGGAAAACATCGATGTCCACAGATTTTCTTTCTAATTTACACAGTTTGTAGATGGTCATGATATATCCTCATGTTGAAATCTTACTCTGAGATGCTGTATTTCTCAAGAAATCTTCACTCAAACATCGACAAATAGTTTATTACTTGCGAGTAATAAACTATTTCTTACACTACAGAACGGTGCGAACACCGTGACGGTTTTTTCTCGGATTACCATTGACGGTGATGGTTTTTTCTCAGATTACCATTTGAGCTAAAACCTTCGCAGGATTTCTTTTTGCATGGAATGTTTGGTCTAACACAAATTGTGGCAATCTTTTGACCTATTATACGGCCTTTAAGATAGGCTTAGAACATTATTATACGCATAACAATATTGTTACGGTCGTATACGCTTTCTTTCATAATAATAATACGCTTGATTAAAAACAATCAGAATTGTATTCATTTATTCATTTATTTTTGGGGGTTGTGAGGGAATTGCGTTGGTGCTCTTTGCTTTCAGTCAAAAATGTATGTTTTTACTTGAAAAACTCGAGCAGCACAAATTAATGTTTGCAGTGGATGGGTGTTGAGCAACATGGTTGCTGCTGTGTGTGGATGCAGTAAACATTATAGGCCTATGTATCATAAACCTGGCATCAGCCTTTGTAATTGTCTCTGTCCCAGTCAAGTGGAAGCTTGGATTGGATTGGATTTGAAATGGTTTAATTGAAATTAAAAATTGTCTTCGCGGCCAGAGGCCAAATTCAAACATTTGTATATGTATTGTACACAATAAAACTTTGAACAGGCCGACAATAAAAAGATTAATAGAAAAAAAAACACAAAAGGGGAAGCAGTTTTTGGCAAAGCAACTTTAAAATTTAGAGAATAAAAAGATAAGTACGATACAAGGAAACTGACGACCATTAGATAAAACTGAATATGGAAAGGTGAACGTAAAGCCCCTACACAACATTGGTAAGATCGAAAAACAGAAATGTTCACAGATTTACATGAAACTTATACAGTTTGAAGATGGTTATAGTAGAAATCTCGCACTGAAATATTTCTGCCTAAATGAAATAAATGAGTAAAAGAAATAGTTTACGTCTCACCGAGATCTAAACTATTTTTCGGAACAGTACGGCGTTGAATGCTGCATTTTCGCGAAACAAATGAAGTGGTTTTCGACCAATGTTGTGTAGGGGCTTTAAACAATGACCCAGTGTGCATGATTTAAACAAAATGAAACCTGCATGCCGTGTACAAAACACAGGAATTCTTATCACTGAAACCATCTTTCATATACATATATGTCTCTTTTTACTGGCTGACCCCAAATAAATGGAGGGATAGAACCAAACGGAACTGGGGAGTGTGAGGTTGGATTACACAGCAGACCTGTGGACCTATCTCCCATTGTCGCATTGTCACCATTGAGGGCGCTACTGATGCAGCCCATCCAAGGAACCATGGAGCGCATGGGGAGACGTTCATAAACAACCGTGAAAGTACCGATCTATTATTATAGATCAGCGCATGAAAGCCGGCCAGCACGGGATCTCTCGATCCTTCGGGTGCATTTACCATGATCGGGTGCGTAATATTGTAAACATACATGTACGTATAACAAGTTAATGACGACTGAATACTGTGTTTATTCACACCTTGCCCACGATGACATCGTGGTACTGGCCTTACAAAATTTTTGTTACTGGCCTTACAAGATAGTGCTTACGAATACTAGGCAAAATATTATCTTTTAAAAGGTATACAGGGCTACATATTTTTACTACAGCCAATTAAATGCCTGTTGGAAACATTATAACAGTTTACAATGTCCAGGTGCATTAATTTAGACCCGTAGAATGGGCGGATATTCATAGGAGCTGAAAAACAATGATTTTGTTAAATATAGCAAAGAATCATGACTGAAACAGAACTTGAACCTGAGACCTCTGGTTTACAGTACCAGCCGTTAAATAAGAGGTCTGAGGTTCAAGTTCCGGTTTAGCTTTCATTTTTGAAAAAAAAATTCAAAAGTTCCTTGTAGTTTTTCCTTCCTTTGTTTGAGTTACTCAAAACGAATAAATAAAAAACTGACTGGAAATGTAGAGCATCTTTTGAAAAATGAAAGAAGAAGAAAATTATGCCCCTGAGACAAAGAGTGCATGCAAGGATCAACCGTACTAATATCCATTTTCCTTCCAAAGAGCTTCAGTTTCAGATGGTTTAGTTTGATTTATTCCGTAAACCTTCATGAAAGAAGGTCAAGAATGGATATCATTGGACCCGCATATATAATATTCAAATCACGCACGACGATTTACATGCAGGCTTCCCTATACGAGTTGGACTGTAACCGATTGTAAGCACGCACTGGCAAGTCACTGGACTCCGTACATAAGTCCACTCCGTGCGTACACATCCAAGACGTCATCACCGAATGACCGAAGTGTGCCGGCCGGCATTAGCAGTTGTTCATCAGAGTTGTTCTTCCGACCACATGTGCCTTTAATTCAGAATCACGACATTTGTATGCAGGAATTTAAACATTTGTGGCAGCGCTGGGAACGTCAAGCTTCATTAATCTTTATTGATATTTCATATTTTAATGGAAAAAATCAAAAACAAATAATGGACTTCGCCAAGATAGGGAGGAGCCATGTATCTGATTAAAAATATGAAGGCAGCGGAGCTCATGTACCTGAGATACTAGGTTGGGTCGTGCTTAAGTACATGTATAATATTATTATAGTCACCTTCTATGCCGATGTGTGGACAACTATTCCAGAACCATTTAATTGCAGAACTTCCCCGGGTATAACAACACAATTGTTTTATTTAGATGCAAGTAAATAGTGTAGATATCAAAACTGCATCCATTTTGTGTGATCCACCAACTGCTGTAGGCTTAACCAGGTTTGGTCAGTGTTGGTATCTGAATGAAAGCGGGGCCGTGATCCCACTGTGGTCATATACAGAGATTATAGCCTTTACACATCAAAGTGCCCAATTTATCGACATTCCAGATTTGGAGAAAGAACTTACTCGTCAAGAAGGTTGTTCAAGCATCAGATATTCCGTGAATTTTGAGAGCTCAAAAATGTGACGTTTTCGAGAAAAGGGGAAATTCGTGAATTTCCAAAGATCGCTCCGTTGAGTCGTTTTCACAAATACCGCCCTCTATTTATAGAAATGGGTAGCTTTTATTTTCGTTTCCTCGGTTTTTCTCATGACATGGTGGACGGATTGAGCTGAAACACACGCAGGTGTTTCATCTTATATAATAAGTATACACGTTGAGTTGAAGCGATTCTTTGATTTCGCAAAAAGCTGCGCCCCAAAGAAAGGATATTATAAATTTCTGATTTCTGAAATAAATAAGCAAACATTAAAAGCTTGGGAGAGAAAAAGTTATGTGGTGTCAGACCAAGCTTTCAGATCGCCCAGGGCCTCCAGGATCGCCCCGTGTGCACGGGTCTATATAGAGCTCTTCTGGCCTAGGCACTGGTCCACCGCACTTCCTCCCCTGACCCCACCCATATAGGCCGTAGACCCAAGTGCCATGTGAGGGAGGAAACACAGCGGCCCCTAGACCTTGGCTGCCGAGTCGACCAAAAGCATGTGTCCCTATACGCGAACCTGGATTATGAGGACAGTCCCAGCATCACACCGACAAATCTGGATGCGCCACATGCGATGTTGGTGCACGGTTGCGGGAGTTTTTAACGCCTTATACTGCGAAATTAGAAAGGTGCCCCTGGAATCGAACCACGGACTTACACCTTCCTAGCCGAGCGTTTTTATAACAAGGCCACTCGCATTGCCTAACGCGTCCCGACGTCTAACACTTTACGGTATCTAATAAGGGGTCTTTATTTGGATGCTAATTAGCTGATATGACCTATTGTAGAATAAGTGAAGCTTAAGACAACCTGGGGTTTCATCCTGCGATTTTTCTTGTTTAATTTGGAATATCTCTGGCATGAAATGTGGCCCTATTTGGCTTTAGAAGTGGAGGGGTCCATCCCGTAATCCTTGCAGAAAAATGGCTTGGATGGCTTCACTTTTTTTCTGGGGGTAATTAGCTAAGTATAATTGGGCTAAGGGCACACAAAATGAAAAGGATATGAGAGATGAAGGTCCAAACTACAATGTTCAGTATACGGTAGCTAATGGTTGAATTTGCGCTCCTACCCCGTAAAAGCCCCTACACAAACAATACAACATCCACTCGTGATTGGCCTCCTGCTTGTAACGCTAGTTGTAGCCCTTAGGCCTGTAACCCTTTGTCAAACATTGTAGATATTTTGATCATCGTACAAGGTCATTTAAAATTGATTGTCGAATAATACTTCATCAAGGGCAGTTATGTATTCGGACAGGACTCATGTAACCATCGGAGACCGGCAGAGGACCATGACTTACATAACCTGAAGAGAAAAAACGCCAAACAAAATCATATGAATTTATCATATACACTTAATGATCTACAGTAATAATTTGCATTCATTAACATAAATGTATAAGTGGAACGAAATGTAGCTTCCATACAAATTAAGTGTGCGATGATGTAAAATGCGTCTAAATACATAATCTCCTCAAAAGTTGAAAATGTATCGACCTGCCACAAAGTCGTGCTTGCCAATGTTTACTGACAATATTTATCAATGCTTCCGGAAAGTAAAGATCTAATTTTTGATTAGTTCTTCACTGCCCTTATTAAGCAAGGGAAGAACTGAATCAGTGATATGGCTTCCTTACCAAAAACATTACATGATTGTGGAAAACAATCTCAATCAATATGCCTATAGGTGTAAGGCTCAATCTCAATCAATATGCCTATAGGTGTAAGGCTCAATCTCAATCAATATGCCTATAGGTGTAAGGCTCAATCTCAATCAATATGCCTATAGGTGTAAGGCTCAATCTCAATCAATATGCCTATAGGTGTAAGGCTCAATCTCAATCAATATGCCTATAGGTGTAAGGCTCAATCTCAATCAATAGGCCTATAGGTGTAAGGCTCAATCTCAATCAATAGGCCTATAGGTGTAAGGCTCAATCTCAATCAATAGGCCTATAGGTGTAAGGCTCAATCTCAATCAATAGGCCTATAGGTGTAAGGCTCAATCTCAATCAATATGCCTATAGGTGTAAGGCTCAATCTCAATCAATATGCCTATAGGTGTAAGGCTCAATCTCAATCAATATGCCTATAGGTGTAAGGCTCAATCTCAATCAATATGCCTATAGGTGTAAGGCTCAATCTCAATCAATAGGCCTATAGGTGTAAGGCTCAATCTCAATCAATAGGCCTATAGGTGTAAGGCTCAATCTCAATCAATAGGCCTATAGGTGTAAGGCTCAATCTCAATCAATAGGCCTATAGGTGTAAGGCTCAATCTCAATCAATATGCCTATAGGTGTAAGGCTCAATCTCAATCAATATGCCTATAGGTGTAAGGCTCAATCTCAATCAATATGCCTATAGGTGTAAGGCTCAATCTCAATCAATATGCCTATAGGTGTAAGGCTCAATCTCAATCAATAGGCCTATAGGTGTAAGGCTCAATCTCAATCAATATGCCTATAGGTGTAAGGCTCAATCTCAATCAATATGCCTATAGGTGTAAGGCTCAATCTCAATCAATAGGCCTATAGGTGTAAGGCTCAATCTCAATCAATATGCCTATAGGTGTAAGGCTCAATCTCAATCAATATGCCTATAGGTGTAAGGCTCAATCTCAATCAATAGGCCTATAGGTGTAAGGCTCAATCTCAATCAATAGGCCTATAGGTGTAAGGCTCAATCTCAATCAATATGCCTATAGGTGTAAGGCTCAATCTCAATCAATATGCCTATAGGTGTAAGGCTCAATCTCAATCAATATGCCTATAGGTGTAAGGCTCAATCTCAATCAATAGGCCTATAGGTGTAAGGCTCAATCTCAATCAATAGGCCTATAGGTGTAAGGCTCAATCTCAATCAATAGGCCTATAGGTGTAAGGCTCAATCTCAATCAATATGCCTATAGGTGTAAGGCTCAATCTCAATCAATATGCCTATAGGTGTAAGGCTCAATCTCAATCAATATGCCTATAGGTGTAAGGCTCAATCTCAATCAATATGCCTATAGGTGTAAGGCTCAATCTCAATCAATATGCCTATAGGTGTAAGGCTCAATCTCAATCAATATGCCTATAGGTGTAAGGCTCAATCTCAATCAATATGCCTATAGGTGTAAGGCTCAATCTCAATCAATATGCCTATAGGTGTAAGGCTCAATCTCAATCAATATGCCTATAGGTGTAAGGCTCAATCTCAATCAATAGGCCTATAGGTGTAAGGCTCAATCTCAATCAATAGGCCTATAGGTGTAAGGCTCAATCTCAATCAATATGCCTATAGGTGTAAGGCTCAATCTCAATCAATATGCCTATAGGTGTAAGGCTCAATCTCAATCAATAGGCCTATAGGTGTAAGGCTCAATCTCAATCAATATGCCTATAGGTGTAAGGCTCAATCTCAATCAATATGCCTATAGGTGTAAGGCTCAATCTCAATCAATATGCCTATAGGTGTAAGGCTCAATCTCAATCAATATGCCTATAGGTGTAAGGCTCAATCTCAATCAATAGGCCTATAGGTGTAAGGCTCAATCTCAATCAATAGGCCTATAGGTGTAAGGCTCAATCTCAATCAATATGCCTATAGGTGTAAGGCTCAATCTCAATCAATATGCCTATAGGTGTAAGGCTCAATCTCAATCAATATGCCTATAGGTGTAAGGCTCAATCTCAATCAATATGCCTATAGGTGTAAGGCTCAATCTCAATCAATATGCCTATAGGTGTAAGGCTGAACCGACTTGGGTCGGACAGAGCACTCATTAGTTACGTTGGTTGGCTTAGGATCAATGTATACAAGGTAGACCACTGTAACTACTGTAGCAAGCAGATAGCCAATCATCGCTGGATTTCGTATTTTTGATAGGGGAAAATCAAATTGAAAACTCTTTTTTAAGTGCGAAAAGTCGCAAAAACAAAACAAAAATCACGCCAAGTCAAAATAAAAAAAATCGTGCGGGCCACCATAACAAAAGAACACATTAGAAGAACAACCGAACAATCTCCTTTTTTTGGTATTGATTTGTTGATCTCACAATGGTTCACGCTGGCCGCATGAGGTCGCTGTTCACCAGTTTACACTCCAGTTTACACTAGAGTCCTTTTTACAGAGGGACTATAGTTTACACTGAAAATATCTCACCCTACCAGCTTTCCTCTTTGTCCTTTGTTTCTCATCCGTGTCCTATTCTCTCTCTCCCCCTTCCTTCGTGTACATGGATCTGTTTTGTCCTTGTCACTCTGCCTTTGAGAAAGGTCATGCTAGGATCGAAACGTCAGGCCCACTAAATTTTGAGAGTTGCATTTTGGTAATTTTAGTCAGTAAGCAGTTTGCAACATTTTTGTATATCACTTGAAATGCTAGTTGTTAGTTTCAGTGCGAGGCGAAAATGCCAGCGACTATCCGGAACTGAGGTCACCTGTGAACGCCTTGAGGTACAACAATCTGAAAGAAGCTTAAAATAACTAGATAATCCTCACCCGCATAATAGTTGCTCGTACTGGCGAATGGAAGACAAGGTTTGGTGTCGACTTGGGAAAGATCGCTAATATAGTTTGTTTACTGTAACGATAAATTACACGCATTACAGTATGCATTTACTAGCAACAATTAAATTGGAATATAAGAGTTTCGGATATGTTTCGAAGCTTGGCACAGTTTGATGTAACGTGGAAAGAGTTCTTCTCTAAAATCCCCGACTGCGAGTGCGACCTTATACAAGTTGACACCATTATTTTATTTCATGAGTAATTGAATATCGATGTCGTGGTGCAATGATGTTGCAAACTCCTTATTTACTTCATTGGCGGAAACCCTCACCTTTCAAATCCAGCATGACTCACGGAGAGATTCCATCCCTTAGATGGGTGTCTTCCCAAATAATCAACTAAACCCTTTGTCGGGGTGGGGGCGCCAGTCAGAAGCATCTAACCATTAACTGCCGTATATTTCCAGGGATCGTGGTAACGTGCCCACAGCGGATAAGGTTTCGACTCCTTAATTTATACTGGAGTAATTCGAGAAAATAAATGCCGTTTGTTTATAACAAGAGCAGTCTAGGTCGGCAAATAATAGAACCACCAACAAAGAGCAGGATGGCCACGTGGTAGTCTAGGCTTCAAGTCTCGGTCCAGTCAATATCCTTTGCCATTAAAAAAAAAATTAACGGTAAAAAAGTCGTCAAAGTAAGACTCAAACTTATACTTTTCAATATCTTGCTATCTACAGTGTAAAGGATTCTCCTGAGTACAATTCTTTTGAAATAATGTGGAGTAAAAGATGTTTTGCGTACTTTGGACTTCTGAAGTTCCTGTAGTGTGGTGTTGGTGTTGTCCAATTCATATGCACACGACAAGAGTTCGAGTGCATGTACCGTAATGTTCAGGATATACAATGCGGCTTAAATGAGTGAAATTATTGAAAATTATTTGTGAAAAGTGTCCTTTCCTTTGTTTGTTTGACTTGTGAAAAGTCGTATTTTTACTCAAATTGATTTATAAAAATCCTTAAAATAGCGAAAAAATGCAGTTAGACACATTGAAATTAAATAGACAAAATCATTCTCGTTTTTATTAAATTTTCGGCACCCGACTGCATTCGGGATATAATTATAATAATGAAGACGATATCGTTGAAGACGTGTTACAATGATGCGGCTTATACTCCGCGCGGCTTATAATGTTAAAGCCTGAATCTTACTCGTGAACATTTTTTTGAATCCCTGCGGCTTATAATCCGCGCGGCCAATATTCCTAAAATTACGGTACTGAAGGTTCAGAAATGCCAATTAGGTGTTAATCATCACGTTTGCACCCACAAATACAAAATGCACCCGACAAATAGAAGTTTCAACGGTACGAACCTTGTGGAAATCGGAAGATTTGGGGCTTGAGTGTGGTCTTATACTTGGCTAAAGACACGGAGAAATATGTCCGGGAAAACCAGCAACAAATCGGCGTTAAAATCAAAACTTGGTTTTTTGTTTTGATAAATTTGGAGTAATAGAACTTCATCGTCATCAACACACAATTTAAAAAGAATCTAAAGAACAAATGAGGGTGAAGTCACGTATTTTGACCTGTGGACGTTTGTGGCATGCCAGATATTTGTGACAGCGCCCCCATTTGTTGAATAAACCAGAGTGGACTACTATGTCCTGCTTTAGGAAGCTATGCAACAATGGTCATACAAAAGCCACGTTTCAGACATTTCAGTTAAAAAATCACCAAGGCAATGGTTATTTTATGCACAAGACAATACAAAACAACGGGAAATTTAATCGGGATGATAGTGACATTTAGAATTGTTCCGAAAGGCTCAGGAAATTCCCTGTGATTCGTGCAGCCGAGCCATTATTAATGGTAGCATTTACCGGCCATTACCCCGTTCGCATTGGACTCAAAAATAAGGGTAATCAACCAGGGGTGGATTTCACAAAGCCTTACGATGCATGGATAACCCATCTTTAGTTGTGATACACCGTATGGTTTCTGTGCAGCGCTCATCATCGTGCGACTGATGAATAATGTTGCGATGGGTTTGGTGAAATAGCTGCTAGCAGATGGCTCTACGTCAAACGGGTAAATCCTACCGCCGTTCGCACAGTGGTTTAAGTAGCTGAGCTGGTATAGTGGCTCATGAGGGCGCTATACATTCCCTGTATTAGAGGTAGATGTCATAACCGACTGCGGGAGGTCAATGGGTCCGGAAGTTCTTCACTATCTTCCCAATCCACTTTTTCCGCAGGGTTTTATCCTTTGGAAATAGGTGGAAAGCTAATTTTTGGCGGTGTATTTCTCTTGTTTGAGGAGCACAGTGAAACCGCGCAGTGTTTCACCGACACCTAAGCGCCCATAGCCTCACTTACAGAGCCGATGCATACAGTTCCAAAACCCGGCGTATAGGCTTCGGCTCCGGCTTCGTCTCTGTGATCCAAAAGCTGAAATCACAGGTTGGAGTTCTTTGTTGAAGTTGAAGCTTTGGATTCTTTTTCAAAACTCAGTATACCATTCAAAAAACGAAGCCAAAGGTCTCCCGTTTTCATGCCTTGTGCTTAAGTAATGGAGACAAAACCGGAGCCTGAGCCTAAGCCGGGTTTTGGAAAAGGGCCTATATGATTACAGAGAGTGCCGACAACTTTAAGTTGGACGCCATTTCGTTTCCATTGTTCGGTACGGCGTGGGGTTCGCGGCATGGCCAATGAGTTGTCACAGACAGGTCATCTGTCATATAATGACAGATAATACCGTTTTCATGTTATTGTGTGAATTTTGCTTCGCGGTTACATACTTTGGGTGACCTCTTGACCTCTAAAATTGCCATTGCCATTGATCAACAGAATCTCGAGTTTTCCCGACGAACTCAGCAGTCGATATCATCAAACCCATCGTAACTTCCGATCCATCGCAATACGATGAGCGACGCACACTTGCTGGGGCTATCCATGGTAGGTGGGTTGCATCATATAACACTTGGTGACAGATAGTGAATGTGCGTCTTTTGCCGAGGATAAATCACGGGTAACAAAGAACGTAATCGAATTACATGACATTGTGTGTGTCTTACCTCCCAAATAGTTAACTGTCTCTGCCTGTGTGGGGGCGCTAGTCAGGAACTTTAAAGGATTGAAAGCGTATCTTCAGTGCATCATCAAATGAACAAGCAGTGAGATAAGATTTGAAGGGTTTCATGGATGGTTGGTGCACCAAGTGGAAGGTGACACCATGATTGTGACACATCTCTTTTGAGACGGGGTGTGGCCCTGGAAAGAGAAGATAACTCAACGTTTCGGCCAGTGTGTACTCTGCCCGCCAGAAGGCTACATCAGAGTAATACTCAATCTAAAAAGAGGCTTAAATTGTATCACCACAAACCTTGCACTTGAAGAAGCGCTTATAATCGTAGCCCCGACAATAAAAGGAATCGTTTCATGCGATGAACCGCTCGTCACCTATGTGAGACATAAAGTACGCAAATTGCATTTTAACAGACACAACGAGACACAAACCAGTACAAAAAGGGCATTCAATAATAGGCACATTGAGTAACCGAACTCCATTTTGGTAAAGGAGATACTCACTGATTTGCTAGTGCACGCCTCAAGTAACTATGCATTTTCTATTTTTCGGGTATTTTTCCTTGGTCCCTTTTATTTTGTGAATAGTGGCGTAGGTAAGATTGACGGGTTTGGCTTACAGGCAATCAATGTTTAGCGCAAAATGACTGGTCGGTGCATCGGTGTGTAAGCAATCCTGCATATGGTCTGTATAATACAGTCTATTGTACATTGGCTCATTGCGAATCCTTTATGTGTGCTAAGCACTCGACAGGAACACTTTCTTAATTTGATGCGTGTCAAACTGATGATTATACATCGTGTCCACCGTTGTGCAATAATAGCATTCTGCACTTCCCCATCTCTCTATCTTCATAGTATGCTGTGCACACCAAGTGACATGTATCCTTTGTATGGAACCGGAGGGGTATTATTGCGCTTTCCCCAATCGATTTGAAAAGAGTGGAGTATAGTAACAATATTAGCGAGGCCGGCCAGATATTGAAATAGCCAAGAGCATGTCAGTGGTCAGGTCAAGTCAGGCGGCTGTACTTTCCCAACTCCCACTAACCATCGAATAATGGAGTTCAGTGAATAGAGTGTCACCCAGACAGCCTTCCCAAAGGTAATTATTTCAAGCAACTCTTTTCCGAACTGTTCCAGAGTGGAACAGGAATAATACATCGCTGTTACTCTGCGCATTTGCCTAGCGTGTAAATGCGTGTGAATGTGACAAGCAGAGTGTATCACGAAGTGAGTTATATATCTTCTATACTCAGCGCTGACAGTCACGGCACATGCACACAACATGGATTGGAAACATAGACACTACTAAATCAAATAGCCTGAGGTGTTGGTGATTTCAAATCACTCCCTAGAGTTAACGGCTCATTTCTCGAAAGAGAAGAGTTACATGGTGCCACCGCAAACCCTCCTCTCGCCCTCTGGACTATATAGTACCACTGTCTTCACCAAGGATTGTATTGGTACGCACAAGCAGCGATTGCATCGCTGATACAAAAAGGTTAATGTCGAGATTGGCTAATGTTGAGATTCCCAATGAACGTAAATTTGTATATGGTGAATAATATGCTATTAAATCTTGCATGGCTGTGTTTCTGGAATGAGCTAATGTTTCCTTCACCTAAATGATATGCGTTAGGTATCGCAAACAGAAGGACAGACGTCTTTCACCAGACTTTCAAATAGTTACTGGTAGCTGAAATTCTGTGGTCGAGAGCATAAAGATTACAATGCACGTTGTGTTGAAGTTGCACACGAGATGAATTGCAGCAGCATATAGACCAGGGACTATAGTGGCCCTCAACACGCACACCTTGAATTACCAACGCTTCAACAACCAACCTGGGAATGCAATCAAGCATTATAGAGCCCCATGCAAATGTATTATCAAACTCATCATTAACAATGACAATAGTAGTGCCACGGCCCGTCGAGCAGGGGGGGGGGTCGGGTGCGATCAATATTGTTATCGCGATCAATGCTTGCTGACCAATGAATGTCGGCCATCAAATAGCGATTCACTGTTCCATATTCGCTGGCCCAACCGTTCGCCGTTGCCATACCGGTTACCGCGGATGTCATATTTTCCCTGCACAATGCTCAAGGCAAGATCACGACGATGGGTCCGCCTAACCTTCCCATTTGTCCGCCTCTCCAGGTGACTGGAGCACAAATCCAATTTGAAGCTATGTGCAAATTTGTCACTTTCTCTACACACAGAATATTTGTAATTGTACGTGCAAGAACTGGACGACCGTCATACCTTCGAATTATTCAAAATACAATGCTAATCGGCCGATAAAATGAAGCGAGGAGAAAAGTTTAAATATTAAAAGATCAATTTACGTTAGTATTACAGTTAAAGTCGACTCAATTGGGATGAAAATCATCAAAACCGTCAAGTATCAAAATAAAAACAAAAAGGAGAGGTCTTGACAAAACAAAGTGAGAGATAAGAAGACAACTATGTCCGTAGAGGCTTCAAATTACCGATGGAGCTTATTCTACATTAGTAAAGCGACCATGTGTTCTACATGTTTGGATTAAAAAGAAAACTCGTGACTGATACTTCACACAGCAAAGGTAGCCTAGGCCTAACTGCAGACAAAATGCCACTAGCAGGGCCGAATGAGCAACGGGTAAAGCACTGCTACCTATGCTTTACCGCCTCGTCTCCCGGTTTAGCATTCGGTTCGGTCTTGATGACATACATCTATGAAATGATGATTCGTCCCGGCATGTTATTAGTTCATTGATTTGTTAGATAAAGTGAATTACCTGAATTACAAATGACGTAATACACCTTTTCATATTATTTCGATTTTCGACCTGTCGTATGATTACCGGCAAGCAAATTTTGAGGTTTATTCAAACTAACGGTGTCCAAATTGAAGACGAGATGAAGACTAGACGTGCCATCGACACCCATCGACACCCATGACACCCATGACACCCATCGACACCCATCGATACCCATCGACACCCAAGACACCCATGACACCCATGACACCCATCGACACCCATCGACACCCATCAACACCCATCGATACCCATCGACACCCATCGACACCCAAGACACCCATGACACCCATCGACACCCATCGACACCATGACACCATCGATACCCATGACACCCATCGACACCCATCGACACCCATCAACACTCATCGACACCTATCGACACCCATTAACACCCATCGACACCCATCGACACCCATGACACTCATCGACACCTATCGACACCCATCGACACCCATCGATACCCATCTACGCCCATGACACCCATGACACCCATCGACACCCATCGGCACCCATAGACACACATGACACACATGACACCCATGACACCCATTGATACCTATGACACCCATGACACCCATCGACCGACACCCATGACACACATTGACACCCATCGACACCCATCGACCCCCATGACACCCATCGACACCCATAACACCCATGACACCCATCGGTACCATGACACATATGACACCCATCGAGACGACTGTATGGTAGAAGTTCATACACCTGCGCACTTCTGCGCACTCCTTCAACGCCACATTGACGGACGAGAAGATAGGCGAAGACAGTAGAGTAACCACTAGTATTATGTATTATTTGTTTAAAGGCCCAATACAACATTGGGAAGATCGGAAAACACCGATGTCCACAGACTTCCTTCCAATTTACACAGTTTGCAGATGGTCATGATAGAATCCTCATGAGAAATCTTCACTCAAACATCGACGAATCGTTTAATCCTCGGGAGTAATAAACTATTTCTTACACTACAGAACGGTGCGAAAACTGTGACTGTCTTTTGCCCTTTTCTACTTTCTCAGATTACCATTATTTTGGCTAAAACCTTCGCAGGATTTCGTTTTGGGAATGTTTAATGGTTAACACACTGTGGCAATCTTTTGACTTTTACCAATGTTGTATAGGCCTTTAAAGTCTACTTTCAGAATCAAAGCCTATGGACATGTCTGATTTGGCATTTCCTTGTAAAAGGTGGTTTTAATCCTATGAAGGAGTAGGCCCTATAGGGGCATGGTGAATGACAACTCCTGATAAACGCATCCGAATAGGTCACGTTCACCATAGCACAGTGGCTGGGATGGGAAGGGGTGTGTGACTGAGCATGGTTTATCCCAGACGAGTATAGACCGCTTTGTCTGCCTGCATGGAGGAGTCTGCTTCACAAGGCAAGAGTCTACATGTTGGAAGATGTACAGTACAGTGCTGGCTCCCCATGCACTTACTGAATCGTTCCTCCTTATTATACACGTGCCAAACACTCGCCCGTCGCGCACATACTTCGACATTGTGTTTTGAACTAATGAGAAGGGTATTTTGATAAAATTGTGCGGCTCAAGGTTAAAACCTGAATCGTATTATTGAGTTTCACAAAACCTAATAATGTCACATAATGGAAAGATCACGAGTAAGATATTGAGAGGCTTTGAGGGCGCCACTATAGGCAGGCTAGAACATGCACAGTCAACCGCGAACGATGCTATCGACCGACCTCACAGACTGCGCCTGGATGCCCCTGACACTGGCCCATCGCGAGGCCAGCACAGCTCCAGTACCGTGTGGTCCCTGGGGAAACAACAACACATATGAAAGTATGAAAAGAGTGTGGGCCTGTATGCTAGTGGTGACTCACCGATCTAAATTCTTCGACTGGACTGGTTGTACAGCGCCCTCTATCAGTCACAAGCAACCCTGCTTCCTGCATGGCGTGTTGCACGTCACGCCTTGCAAGGCCCATCATGCCGTCGATAAAGCGAACGATTCTACTACTTTAATCTCGATTAATGTTTTCATGTAATGATCTGCAGTCGCTCTATTTGTTCATTTACTTTCCTTCCTCGTGTTCCCTTTGTACCCAACAGCTGCCTAGAAACCTGTTTTACCTCCCGTTCATGTATAGACGGTAATTCGTCTTGCAGGGTTTGTGAATTAGATTTTTTTTAGTCAATTTGCAGTCTGCAAAAAAAATATCTCTATTTGAAATGACTTCGGCGTAATCATAATAATAAAGGAAGCTGTTCCCGAGGATGTGATGGGAAGCTTTTAAATGGCACTCCTTATCCAAAAGATTGCCAGGGAATTAACAAAATAGTCTTTTTTGTGCAAGGAAATATGTTTTAATCCTCACAACATTTTAAGCAATAGGCCTAAATACAGCGCTTTGAACAATAACCATAGCAAATATCTTGCTATCATTTTCATGTATCATTTAGGACATGTAACAGAAGGACATTGTTTTTACAGTTTTGTGTCATAGGCCTACTGCAGGTAGATAGTAACACATGGTGCAACAGTAGACTCCCAAACGGCAACATGACTAAATGCCGCGGCGGCAACCAGTGTCAGATTCACATGTAAAAGAAAGGATAGCAACCATGGTTCGTGTGAACACCATTGAATATTCAGCACTCAGCACTAAATCAATGGAGTAAATTTGAACGAGATGAAAATAATGTACCCACATGCAGATACAACAAAAAATGAAAATGTGATTTTGCGACATTGTTCAATTATTGTGTTAAAATAAACCAGACGATCAGGTCCCTTTTAATAGGCTAAATCCCCAAGAGTGAGTCTTAAAAAAACAAAAAAAAACACAGACAACTCAAAATTCAAATTTACTCAAATTCAGTGCTGCAAAACGGCTCCCTATATCATGTGTCAATCGATGACGGCATTTCATCCAATACTGGGCTGTACTTTAAAGCAGAGTAATCTTCGACAGGACAAGATTTTCTGGTCGGATCATCGCCACCTTTTGTAACTTAATTTTATTTGAACCTTAGCAGGATAACTATGTACATATATTTATGACACTTTCTTACCACGGCTACAATTAAATATATATGTATCACTGGAGGATAAATGAGGTGCATAAAATAACTTTGGAGGGAATCTAATAATGTCCACTTGAATAAGAAAATGTTATCAGTATCGTAATTCTTGAAGTGGATAATATTAAGCACCCTTGAATCGTGTACGGTCTTATACCGAGGGGAATATCGATCATGTGCAAGGATGGAGTCAGTTGGAGTAGGTGCCCTGTTTTAGTTCCCGAAGGTTGTTTGGAATCAGGTCAGTGCCGTCTTTTGTCATTCCTACTTGCATTGGTTTATGGGTTAAACCACAGGACCTACATGCATGCATGCACACAGGCGAAAACGACTAGGGATACTATAAACATTGTACACATGTATTAGGAGTGGGTTTTTTGTAAACCTGCGTAGATCGTAGCAACCTCGCTACGTGCGACACGCCTCATATTTTCAGTATTTTACAAGCCTCGAGACGAATCATCGCGATTGGGTTAACCCTTTACAATTGCCCAAAACCCCTGGATCGTGGACACACTACCAAGATCATAACATCCGTTAAACATGCTACATGTATTAACTTTCTGAATGTAGAATCCTAGAAGGAAATATAGTTAGAAGCATGTGGAGAAAGATGGGAATCATATCATTAGAAATTACAAGTTGGGAGCCTGACATTTCGATCCTGTCCTAATCACTCCAAAGGCAGTAAAAGACCACGAGGGAGTTTTAGCGGAGATCGAAATACAAGAAATCTCGGCCTAAGAGATTTTTTGAAATCATTCATTAGTCTGTAAGAATTATGCAATAGGGTTGCGATTACTTCGATGTGACCAGGGTAGCGCAGGATTCGACATTCCTTCTCATTGATTATTTAAGAGATTTTGAGACCCCCTTACCAATGCCTTGTCCTTTGACCTTTTTTTGGGGGGGGGGGGGTGTCAGACCATTGGGAAGTCACCTTACTTCTGCTACTGCTCCTTCACTTCGAAGACCAACCTCCACACAACACTTATTTTCCAACGGCAGTTGGCGAGTAATGCCCTTGGATTATCGAAAGAAAAGTGCAGAACCACTGTTATCTAACAGGTTTTTTATAGCGTACGGGCTGAACAACTCCTACATTGCCCGAATACATCCCCACAGTGTCCGTCAAAACCACGGTCTTCGTAACAGGCTCAGGAGGGCAAACTCGTTTGCAGCTATCGGCACTTGCCTCTAGCCATCTAGGCCTAATGACACCCAAAACACAGTGAGACGCAAATATTGAAGATTAAGCTCCACATTGGCAACTAAAATTTAAGAAACAAAAACACAATTACTCTTAGTCCAAAATTAAGTAGGGGCCATTTAAGAAATGCAGCGGTAAAAATTCTGAAAATTAAAATAATGAAATTATTCAAAAATATTGCACTAAGACAGTATTTCGCAGACCGTATGAACTATACACGCATGTGATATTTGGACAATAGTCTTACATGATGATAAACAGCCTAAACTAGAATTCTAATCTGTAACGACTTTCACCGTCTTGTTCTCATCTTTCTGTGAAAGTTAAACCCTCCACATACGAAGATAGCCAAAATTGCCGGTCCGTATATGCAAATACAGAATTGACGAATACATAAGTCAATCTCAGCCGTACACTTGACGGCGATGTATTCTGTCATGGACTGTGCTGAGAGCAGGCAGAACCCTAAAGACTAACTATAAAGCAGCAAAATTGAGACTAAATCTGTACACCCGTACATGTGGCAAGGCACACACGAAAAAAAAGATAACTTCCCAATCAATCTACGGGACTAAAGTGGTCTGTTCAGTGAAAATCGGGATATGAACTATAAGTGCAATACGTACAAGGCTTGTGAAATATTATGCTCAGTAACATATGTTTTCACATTTTTTTATTTTATTAAACAGAGGTATGTTGAACAATGGTAAAATACAGTGACCGCTTTGACTATTTGACCGCACGATAAAGCTATGTGTAGGGCTGGTCCCTGTAGGGATGCTGAGCACACGATTCTTATCGAGGACGTCAGTAGTCATCTAAAGATGCCGTTGATGGTTGCCGTGTGCTCCAAGGCCCTACGACGGAGAGACGCGATGCTTGTGCCCCGCCACATGTCCCCGCCATCCCCGGTGCCTGCCGACGAGCACGAGAAATCCCCGGCCGAGGACGCGTTGGTGTTACCGGTGGGCGAGCTGGGCATGACGCCGCCCGCCGACGACGCGGTGGCAACTCCCCCGAAGCTGGGCTGGTACATGGACTGCATGTGGTTGTTGCCGGACATGGTCAGGCCCCCTGTCAGATTCTGCAGGTTGGAGGCGGCCGATTGACCAATGGCACCCGAACCTCCCATGCCGCCCATCTGAGACAGCGACTGGCCCAGGCCTTGACGGGGTAACGTGGGAGGTAGGGCCAGGGAGGGAGACCCTCCACCCATCTGGGACATCTGCATGGACGCGGGCCAGCCTCGCGAGTCCACGTTGCCATGGAAATTGCAGAAAGGCTCGGCGCTCATGGCCGAGGGGAATTGGGGCAGGCCGTGTGAGGGCAGCAGAGAGCCCGGTGAGCGAAACACATTGGTGGTCTTCTTACGCTTCTTCCATTTGGCACGGCGGTTCTGGAACCAGACCTGAAAACCAAATGGTAGAAAAGGAAGGTTACACAATCAGCAGGCAGCGCAGTACACATCATAAAAGTCATGCATTAGAGATCGAGGTAGACTTTCTTGTATGAATCGTGACACGAATCCGAGTCCAAGTCACGTTAACAAATATCTCGAACTTGAACCTAAAGGCCTATACTCAGACTTGGACGCAGACTCGACTTCCCTGACTTGAGGCTCGATGGAAAGAAACACCGCTAAATGATGAGTCTTTGCCACACTCGTGCACGCTAAGATATACTGATTTGGCCAGGCTGTTACATTTGCAGATTCGTATCTTGGGTTGATCGCATGCTTTCCTCTCAACGATTTCCTTGGCCAATGTATTTGATATGCCGTGCGAATAGGCCCAAGTCATTTTAGTCCTTTTACTCGTAAATGTGATTCGAAAAGAAATGTTTTCAGCGCAGTGTCAATTGTAAAGATCATGACTCGCGATGGACGTGAACCTGGAAGACTCGGACTTGGACTCCGACTCGAGAGACATGACTCAGAATCTTCTTAATCGAAAACAAGATTGCCTTTGAGAAAGGTCCTGCTAGGATCGAAACGTCAGGCCCACTAAATTGTACGAAAACAAGATTGATCAAAGTCGCGAGGGAAAACCTCAGATGTATATGAGCCGTCATGGGCATGATCATTCTGACTCTGAGATTGTAAAAAACACGCATTGTTAACACCTGAAACAACTTGAAATAATGATTATATCGTTTTGCAAAGGGAATCGAATGAATATCTCCATATACTAATACACAACGAGAACCATGTTGCTGAAATCAAGTCGTAACCCGGTACATTGTGCGTTAGGAAATATATGATTATTTTATTTCAGCGAATATCGAGTTTGTTGTGCATTTGTCTCTCTCTCAATTCACGTACCTTTGTCCTATTTTATGGTAAGTATCTCAAATTGTTTTTGGTACCGGTACCGAAATTGCGCTGGCAGAAATGCACGTCAGTGGCTGTTTCCAATCTCACTACTGCATCTCACATACAAAGCGAGCTACACGACACCGCCGTCAACATAGTAGTTTTTATAGCGGAACAAGATATGTACTCTCGACTCAGCCCGACGACAAGATAATGGGGCGATCAGAGATGAGACCGGTACACACAAACACAGAGATGACATGCAAGGGGCGGACGACTGTAATAATCACAGGTCCATAACGCGACGCCGGCGTGACAAGGCGAGCTCATCGCCGTGGCTTGGCCGTGTATACCGTACGTACTCGACAGTTGTCGGTATAGAATCACGGTGGGGACGGGCGGAGCATGAGGAGGCAACATGGCCTCCACATCGGTCTGGGAAAACTGCCCCGCAGACTCGCTTTATTTTGATTGGCTACACTCCATCATCTACCCGTATGATGATCGAAACGTCAGCCCCTTTGTTCCCGAGTTCAAAGCATTTCTGTGGCCTGTCTAAGACGACACTCCAATAACGACTCCCAGTTCGGTCGGCATGGAGGCGTTTACACAACCTCGCACGGGAGAAGCAATTGAATATAGTACAGCTCCGATCCTCTCAGAAACACAGCAGGAAAAGATTGACGGACTTAAGTCAAGCGACGAGGATCTTGTTATTTTGGGGTAGACTAGGAGGGAAGGCGAAATTAAACTTGCGCGGACAAAGGGAGGACGCCATTCAATGTCGGATGTTGATCGGCCATCTCGATCGTTTGTGTCTCGATCAATACGTGATGGAAGGAATGCCTTTTGTTATGGAGGCGAGCGTCGCGCTGGTGTAGTGTATATACGTCAAGGTTACTGTTGTCAAGGGCGCTGAATATGACCGGAAGGAACCATGGAGGGGACCCGTTCAAATCCAGCTTTTTGCAATTCTTTAGAAGCATATTAATAACTCATGAAGCAGCATTTTGAAACCTTTGCGATGTGTTTGAGTTGAAATGAGGTAAATAGAGTCTATACAATTTCCATTCAAAATAGGAAAGTTAATCATTTTGTTACGAATGAACAAATAGCTGGCCATTACTGACTATAAGATCTTGTCGCAAAAAAATAGATATTTTGCAGAAAAAACGTAACAATAATATTATTAATTGAAGAATTGGCGGTCTTTCATTTTCCAGTACTGTACAATAAATTTTCTTTAAACCCCCATTCACGTCCACATTTTCGTTTGTATAATTTTGCCGAGTTTGGATGCAGCGCTGTTTGGATACAGCCACGGCCAAACACGAAGTCAATACAGTCTAGTGCCTGACCCAGGAGCGCGTGCATCCAATCTCTTTTTCTAAATTAATATAATTTGTTAGTGGGATAGGTTCCTTGGCGAGTAGAGATGGTGTATTTGAACCCGTTTACTCTGCTCATTACCTGAGATGAACGACTAAATTAATGAAAGCAACAATACTAGATTATACCCGAGAAACGGGAAAGTACGACCAAACCCTACGGTGACACGTCCGCCCTTGAGTTTAGCAAAATGGATAGGTGAATGCCAGATCAGTGTGTAACTTATTCATATTTCTACTTTAGTACACGTGTTACCAGCAATTGGCACACGCCGTAAGGGAGATGCTTATAGGACACGTTAATGCATTTCTGCCAACACGAAATATCCTACACACTCTATAGGCCTTGGTACCAAACGTTTTGGGGAAACATTCCCACCCGTCTCGTTTTATCAGAAATGTAGGGGGCCTATAAGTTTATAGGCTGTGGCTGATTTTTTAACATTCGTCCAAATTATTTTTTTAGCGTACAGAGGAAGAAAACGCCAGGCCCAATGTTCAACCTTTCTTATGACATAAGTGCTTAGGCCTACGTTTGCGGATTGATTGATTGATTTTATTTTATTTTTTTTTTTTTTTGGGGGGGGGTTGAAAATGGCAAAGAAAACTTTGACAGGACAGGGACTGGTTTTGCTTACCAGCGCTCTTACCATCTGAGCTATCCAACCTAATGGTGCCCTTATTAAATACATGTAGTCAACTAGTCTCATGTGCATCTCTATTTCTTGTTTTCATTGATATTCTTTTGTTTTTCTTGTTTGCATAATTGGCATTGATTCTAGCTTGTTCAATATAAGATTTGATTTTTTTTCCATTCATTTTATTTTAGATACCTTTCTACCCTTTCGTTTCAGATTCCCCTATTGTCAATAATTATTCGCATGTAAGCAGTAAAATGGCCATAATGTTTTTTAATGAGTAAATGGTCTTACCTGAACACGTGACTCCGTGAGGCCGACGCGCATGGCTATTTCCTCCCGCATGAAGATGTCCGGATAGTGGGTCTTGGCAAAGTTTCGTTCCAGTTCGTTCAGCTGCGCTGGCGTGAAGCGTGTCCGATGTCGTTTCTGTTTCACCTTCGTGTAAACACACGGCACGAATTTACAATTGGCTTCAGTGCATCAAGAGGGATTTGGTTTCCAGAAAGCCTCAATTAAGATAATTTAATTTCCATAATTTTTAAGATACTATCAAAATACCATTTTAATCTGTACCATAAGCTCAATAATCAGCATGATAAAGATATGGGTGGATCAGTAAAATGCCATTATATGGATAAGAGGGAAGGCTTCAGAAACGCTTGACATTTACAGACCAACGTCTGAACAATATTAATACTCTTGGTGTCATATCAAGAAAGGAACAACACGAGCAAATAAGAAGAGAATGAGCTATTATAACTGTCCAGCAGGCACTGCTTGTCATGCCCGTTTCCAAAGACACAAAGTAAATCATAATAAGGCTTATATTAATTCATTTTAATGATACAAAGCAATTTTCGTTTTTGCACTGAACCTCAAAATATTGGCAAATAAAGTGAGATCATCGTTAAGACGTGCATTGCTGAATGTCAACCGTCTGGTGATCTGTCTGTAAAGATGGTCCTATAGGCCTATACCGGCGAACCATTTCATCTGTTTCACAATTAATCTATCCCAACATGCATATATCAGTCGTGTGAGTGTTGCCATTTAAAACTCAAGTCTTCACGACTCCCAACCGAACAATCAAATGGATTTACAAGAAAGGGAAGCAAGAAAGGGAAGCAAGCAAGCAAGCAATCAATCAAGCAAGCAAGCAAGCAAGTAAGCAAACGAGCAAGTAAGCAAACGAGCAAGCACGGCAAGCAAGCAAGCAAGCAAGCAAGCAAGCAAGCAAGCAAGCAAGTAAGCAAACAAGCAAGCAAGCAAGCAACAAGTAAGCAAACGAGCAAGCAAGCAAGCAAGGAAGCAAGGAAGTAAGCAAACAAGCAACCAACCAACCAACCAGCCAACCAAGCAAGACAACCAGACAGTCAGGTAGTCAGGCAGGCAGTTAGGCAGGCAGGCAGACAAACAAACACACACACACACACACACACACACTAACAAACATACACCCTGACAATCTCATTTCGTTGCACACACGACGGAGAAACAGTTTTATCCTGTTCAAAATATGAAATTCACACTGTAACAATGCCATGTTCCTTCATTTTGTTAAAGATTTGGCGCGCAGCTCCTTATCCTAATATATCATTACGAGTCTCAGCTGAGATTTAAACCTTGTGATGAGATTGAATGAATTATTGGAACAAACCTAGTCAAAGCATTGGAACAAACAAAACTCAAAATGCAAAATAGAACTGTATGAATGGAAAAATAGTGATAAATTTATATATAGGATTGGAAAGCTTGATTTGCTTACTGACGAGTCACATTAGGTCAATGCTATTATTTTTCTCAGAGGGTGTTGTCTAAAGTTTATGGTAGTCATTGAATTAAATTAATCAAGCAGCATCGCACGATTTCCGTGACAACCTTTAACAAAATTCAAATGTGGCGATACATTATCTGCTTTCCGAGCCCTTATATTATGACATGTGAGTGTTATTTCGAAAGAAATGCTGAATTAAAAAAGCATTATGTTTACCACGTCCATGCGTGATTACGGCAAAACACGTTCATTTTAATGACATGATCCAACCAGGATTTAAATGTTTATATACACACACACACACCCCACACACACCTGTACAAATATTCAAACATTTGTATTTGAGTTAGGACAGTGAAAATGTTTAAAATTTACTTTGATGTATTGTTCTCCCCAGGAAAAGCATTTTATCGGTAGATTTAATCGCATCCAAAGCGGTCGAAGCTGCACCAAAGCTACTGGCTAGGGATTAATATAAATGTAATTGTAAATGAGTTTGAAGATGAGAAACGAGCATGCTGGAATAACGAGCACAGACTAGCATAACCACCCCCAAAATATCCACTGCAATCCATCTTGCATAACACGGAAAACTATAGCCTCCTTGCGTATGGAATTCTGCAGTGCATGTGCTGCAGTTGGTAGGTGATCAATCTTATTTTTAATAAGGCATCTATTGAGTGCTTTAGCGGGTTAAGACCCATTATTTTGAATGTAGTAATTCGCAGGGAGACAATGATTACATTGGCTACCGACGTGTCAGATTGTACGTTGGTTTGGTCATCTGTTTCTCTGTTTCTCTGTACTTATTTACATCTTACCTGCTTGTCGTCTTCGTTGGCCGATACTCCGAGGTTAGTGTGGCCGTCGACGTTAGGACTGCCCGTAGTCGACGGCGTGCTGCTCACTTCATTGCCGGTGACGGTTCCGTACGACATCTTGTCCGCAGTCCGACCGTGGTGTTGATCACAGTCACTTTTGGTGGCTGTATTGCAAATTGGCAAAACAAAAGCAAAAAGAGATATGAAACAGTTCTCGATACAAAGCATGTTACCACATGGAAGACAGGCGGCATTGTTTTGAACATTTGTCACCTATTGTCTGATTGTTTTGATCTGACTTAATAAATGCATCTTTGTTTAACGCACATGCCATTAGAGGACACATATCTTTGCTAACGTGTTTTCAAATGTTCACAGTGTACGTTTGCACTTTAGCACTTGAAATTCAACAACACGTCAATAATATAATGCCCGAACGCCCGTGTTAAATGTACAAACCCTCTATTTTCAGGTAATCAACGTGTTCAAATTGGTTGTATTAACAATGGTGATATTTGTAGTGGTATACGTTAAACCAGAGTCTTGAGTATACAAGTCCCGTTCTATTCAGATATCAATGTTCCCTGCTCAAAACAAATTCCCAGTAAGTTTCCCTTCCCTTTTTTGAAGTATAGCAGTCATTAGCCTAGCATAATTTACATATACTTTGATAAACATTAACAAAAACAAAAAAAAACACTTAAGGTAGATTACTGCACAGACATTCCAGTAGGTTGACGATGGTGTCTCATTACGATTAACAAATTAAGATAGATCGCATTCATTGCAGCAAAAACATATATAATACCAGATATATACACAGCAATTATCTATACTTTAATCAGAGAATAATGTTAATTTTTTTTTTGCCGTAAATGCACATCTTGTAAAAAAGAAATTCCTTTCTATTTGCATAAAGCTTCTGTGGCTCCATTAGCTTCTGTCATAGCACCATACAGGGATCTATCGCAGGCAATCATCGGGAAGCATTTACTACTGTGTTTATATAACCCGTCATTGTTTATCATTGTTTATGTGGATTGAGAATGTGGAACTGGAAAAGATTCACAATTCAAGGATTATAAACGCTTTATGAATGTTGTACATGTTGAATTTAGGATTTACGAGACTCACCAATGCCAATGGCAAGAATATGTGAATTGAACCCGTAATGTGTCTATAGAGAAGATGAATTAACTTGTGAAAATGCAGAAATACGATATAGAAATAAGAGATGTAGCCAGTTACTTTTGATCGAATAATTCATCATGGCTACAAATCATTTACAGTGTTTATTTACACCAGAAATGACTTTAACCTTGCCATGCTTTAAATATTGCTAAAACAAAAATACGGGGATTGTACACAGCCTGGGTTGAAGTTAAAACGCTTGGACTGCAGACCCCATGAATCCTTGTCCATGGGGTACGATACCAGTGCACATTGTCTTGTGGATGGAATATCGTTTACAAGTTGCACATTCCTGGTTCGAATAATCAAACAACAAACTGAATATGTACCCTTGATATCAAGTCAACGTCACTGATGTGGAACTTGCCAAATTCTGTTTGATACTTGACATTGACGTTATAATACCAAGGACTGCATTATCAATTGGTACCTTGGCGAATCCCTTTTAACTTGGGTGCTCAATCGGACAGTTTGTTCAGTTTGCTTCTGCTTATAAATTAAAATATACAAAGATCGAAAGAAAGTTACTTACTGTGAGTTATAGGCGATGGAATCATCTTTGCACCCAGAACGGAGTGAGACATGAGAGAGTCGGTGGGAACGTGCATGCTGACAGCGTGGTCCAAAACTCGCTCCATGTCGGTCAAAGATGTGTCGGGCGAGTTGAGGCGAAGTCCGTTCATTTGGACGACTGATGAGGGTCTAATCAGGGGTTGCCTTCAAAAAGGTGCTCCCGAAAAAAAAATCACAGCCTCTATCCTCCGTTCCCGGCGCGGTGTAAGAAGTAGCGTTGATTTACGGGCCATGTCGGCCCATGTGATTGGAGAGTAGCTGGATGTAACGAGCGATGTAATTGGCTGTTGGTGAGATAATTAGCGCGCGCTGAGCGCAAGACCGATCGGTGATTGGCCGAAGCAGAACGCGCTACGCGGGGAGGTTCGTAACAAGTGGCCGGCCCGTACTGACAGACACGTCTGATGGGGCGTGCTATGATTGCGATACACATCAATGATGTCTATCTCAGCAACAAAGCGAGCTTGGGGGTAAATAAGCCAACGGCTTTGTTGTGCTTTGCCCGGGCAAACACTGCGCTGATCATAATTATTGTTACGACCACTGTAGCTCTTTATCGTTTTTATAATTTAGCTCATTAGGTGGACCTATTTGTTTTTCGACTGGGGTGACACAATAGCAGCGCGGGACATTATTGGTCTTGCTATTCTCTTGCTCAGACGATCTAGAGAACTTGCGTAATGCCGGATTTCGATCAACGATGCCACGCGAGTCACGAGAAAAAAATCTGGATCCAGAAAATGTGCAGCGAATTGGGGGAGAGTGTCATTAAATGTTGTGCAGGACTGCATTATGCGCGGCCATTGTCTTCATCCTGAGTCTTCCGCCTCACATGGGTTGGCAGGTCATTCCCCTACCTCCCTCCAGAACAAGAACGAGAATGCCAATTAAAAATCACTTCGTACAAAATTAAAACAACTAATTAGCTGAGAAAGGGCTTGGGTTGGCGTCCATCTTAACGACCACGATTTAAGTGCTACGAGCATGGAATGGGTTTTCGTATTGAGGGAAACATGAAGCAGAATTCAATGGTTTTCTGTTTTCAGGAAAGTATATGCAGAGCATTGCTAGGAACCGCTTCAACGGGAATCTTCACAATTGTTTTAAAAATTAAAATTCCGTTTATTTGTTTTATTTTTTGGAATCGATGGTGTAAATGGGATCTGTCTAATGTGTGGCTGTAGTTTTGAATTAGGAACGCATTAATTGCCATAGTAATGTATTTTGTACGTATAGGAGCAAATAGAATATAATGCAATAATATTTGTAGGCTACTATGGATGGAGCATGGAACGTTCACGATCCCAACAAACGATTGACATATGATAACAGCTGACCATCGCACTGCATACAAAATGCTTCCAATATCAAAACAAACACAGTCAAAATATTTAGTCTAAATTCACGACGTTGTCATTTTCATATCAATCATGATTACTTGATTTAATCATACGTTGCAGCCTCACTTTAGTTGCGCACTCCCGATGGATTAGGCTGGCGATACTATTACCTCTAATATGAAGTAATTTAATGAAGAAACATTGAGGCATTTTGTACAATTCATTATGCCTGTCTAACTAATTTATACACTTAGTGGCGATAATGTATTGCCATCCAAAATAATAGAAAGATCAAACCATTCATTTATGCATTGCAGGGGCTGATGCAAAGCCACGCTGGTTACGTAATACATGTCGATCAGACGCACTTAGAGGCGACGGAAGACTAATGACATGTAAGTACCACTTGCTGCTGAACGCTAGGCTGAATATTCAAGCGTCTCTGTACATAATCTAGATACAGAAACAAATTCAGCTACAAATAAAACACAATTGATATACATGTATACTGTATACCAAGACTGGACCATTGTAAATAACTCAAGAGTCTCGAGAGTACGAGCACCCGAATCCCGTTAAAACATTACGGCTAGTTTATTTGAATGTTGTTGGTGAATTGCAAAAGGCAAATTGCTCATTCTGATGTGCATAGACCGTTTGATTTTTTTCATCAACCTGGCAAATATGAAAATAGTTGCCAATATTATAATTTCATCAAATTGTTATTTTCAACAACTTTAATCATTCAATTCAAGCACACTTCAGGTCGTGCCAAGGCAAAGCCATATTTTATAAACTTCCGAGAAAGAAAGAGAGAAATAAGAACGAAAGTGATCAAAGTTCTTTTCGAGACAACGCGGAGAGTTTCTGCACAAACCAATTTTCTCCCCAAAATTATGAGCCGTCGTGTCGAGTCACGGACATTTGACTTGCAGTCCTCGATAAAAAATAATGGTAGGTAGTGAATACTGATTCTTTTCTCTCTTTGCATTGACATGCCCGCTCCTCGTCATACGTCAATCTCGAATTTATTCTGGAACTTATTTACACCCAGCGCTAGCCGAGTTGAGCGAGCCAAAGATGTGGGCTGGCCTTCTTTCTCCGTCACTTGCGGTTAAGCGCTGGTCGTTACTCGCACCATCACTTTGTCGTCATGGCGACCCAGTCGGCAATTCCCCCTTCCTACTTGCATGCGTGTGGCGACGAGAAGCCCGCTCCATTTGGTCAGATTTCCCTTCCGTGTTGCTATTTATTAGTATGCTTATCATGTCGTTTGTATTGGTGATCAGTATATTGTTAAGGCGTGGGGGAGCAACTCCAGTTAAATGCTTTGGTCCTAATCGCGTCGGCAAATTAGAACGAATTTCTGGCTAACAAGGGCCAAGTATTCGTTAACTAAAGACCCATGATGGGTATCAAGCACTGGAATTGGTTAAACAAGACTTGATGGGCGAATTTAGAGACTAGAACGCGCATTTATTATTTTCGAGTTGCGGTGATCTCTTTTAACCAATGTTCGATATTTATTATTGTTCTAGAGAAGACATAGGAAATATGCAATCATGATAATTATTAAGTGACTCCTATTTTTCATTTTAGACGAGGTAAGGAACGACCCATCTAAGAGGAAATCAGGGAGAATGCTATTGTACGAGGAAGCAATTGACAGATAGCGCCCACGAACTTTTGCCTGCTCATTCAAACAAATCTCAGTAAGACACGCCAGAGACATTGAAATGAGCATAAAGACTATAGGAAACTCCGAAATGAAACGAAACATAAATCAGAAACCAAAAGACACCCACAGAATTTCAGAACATATAAAACATTTAAAATATAAAACATTTCTGATCTGTAAGAGTTTTACAATAACTAAATGAATACATAAATAGTTCATTGCGACAGGCGGTGATGTATTGTTCATTGTACTGGCGGGCATGCAGTTAGACATAACGGTGATGTCATGAGAGAGTACAAAGGCAATACGTATAATACACCGTACTCTACGATTTCCTTTGGAAATATTATGCTTTAGGTTCATATCAGAGTGGTGATAGCACGTGCATGAAGAGCCAGCCCACAGGAGAAAACACGAGGCGTTTTTTCGTTCCGAAAAGCACTAGGCTTATTACTATTAGGATTTATAACGTGAATAATACATTACTATCCTAGCAGGACCTTTCCCTGCCTTTGAGAAAGGTCCTGCCAGGATCGAAACGTCAGGCCCATTAAATTTTGAGATTTGCATTTTTGGTAATTTTAGTCAGTAAGCAGTTTGCAAATTTTTTGTATATCACTGAATAGGCCCTATACATTAAATAAAATAAATATTTATTGCTCGTTCGATGATGTGTTTCTTATCGTGTTCGCCATTTCTAGCTAATTGCTACTTTATCCGAAACTCCTACGCACCTTTCTTCCACAACCAATAAACAGACACCAACTTACACCACGACCGAGCAAAATGACCAAGCATCAGATCAACCGACCAACCGAAATACCGACCGTCCAACCGGCCAGCTCTACCATCGGAAGCCAGTCCCTGGAGAATTCATATGGCTTTGATTTCGCAAAGTACCAGTCCATGTAATGGTAGCCCATGCTCATCCACGGTAACTACTCGCCGGCAAGCTAGCCGGACGCGAGCAGTGTGGAGCGCGCTGTAGGCTACTGACCATGGGCTTACCAGCCTAAATCCCTCCGAGAATTCCCCGACCAGATCAGGCGCTCACCCTGCAAGAAGCAGAACGCTACACTTACAAACAAAAGAAAAGTGCGCCCGAGCCGGCATCATTTTTCTCTGTCTGATGTAAGCTGAGGTATCGGACGTGCATTGAGTGGAAGGAGGAGGCAAGTAGTTTCAAGGGGCGATGGCAGAGGCAGGCATTCAAGTACCCCTCGTGTTCTATGACCTTGAAGGGCCTAAGCAGAATTGCACATAGCCGCCGGCAAACAGGCTCCTTGCAATAACACCATTATAACTATTGAGTTAGACGGCGCCAGACTGGGCCCATGTCTGATTGGCTTCAAGTTGCACTGACGTCAGACAAGCGGCAATCTATTCGCCGGAATTGGCCTCTTGTCGGAAAATCTTTAAAAATTTGATTAAAAACCCAAAACGTCAACCACGAATTGTGAATTGATCAGTACCTATCGAAATTTTGCATCTGCACACTAAGGACACGAAAGAAGGTAGCCAATGCTTTTGTATCTGCCCCGAAAAGGTCGTCTCTTATATATCGACACAAATTCAATCCCTCATGATAATCATATTTATCAACTTTATATTCTTTTTAGATAGAGAGTCAAAAGTCTGAGAGTGGGTTTGTCTGAAGTGAGATGGAAATAAGAAAAGGTGAGGGGCTGGGGATGAGATGGGTGAGTGAGACGGGCTAGAGAATCGGCTAGGCCGGAGACCGGTTGGCATCTACCCACCGCATTAATGCCCAGCCTCAGCTGCATTAAACCCTCCACGGAGATCATCTAGCCCTGCCGCTACCTGTCACAGCTAATCCGTCGGGCCATCCATCGTCAAATTAGTGTCGGGCTAGGCTCGGCTCCTTGCTCCCCGACCGGCTCCATCCCTGCACGCTCCGCACCGGGGGAACGTGTTCTAATTTTAAAATCAATTTCTTGCGAGGACGATGTTTTTTTTTTTGGATTTAGCGACCGGGGTTTCACGGATAGCGAAAGTTGGAGAGCGTCACGGGTGTGGGTGAGGGGAGGGTGAGGGGTGGGGATAGGGAGTGGGGGTGGACAGCGTTAGGGAGACCGGTCAACCACGGAAGACACATGACTTCCTCCGACTCGGCTCATATATTGCTGCATTGAGCCCCGAGGCGTTGGGGCTAGCATCAAAAGCGAAGCTGACAGGCAGAGTATGGAAGCTTCAGACGTAGTCGCACCATGCATGCCAAGCAGGCCAGCAACGACCCCCTGTAAAACCAAAGACAGAAAAGAAAAGAAAAGAAAAGAAAAGAAAAGAAAAGAAAAGGAAAGAAAAGAAAAGAAAAGGAAAGAAAAGAAAAGAAAAGAAAAGAAAAGAAAAGAAAAGAAAAGAAAAGAAAAGAAAAGAAAAGAAAAGAAAAGAAAAGAAAAGAAAAGAAAAGAAAAGAAAAGAAAAGAAAAGAAAAGAAAAGAAAAGAAAAGAAAAGAAAAGAAAAGAAAAGAAAAGAAAAGAAAAGAAAAGAAAAGAAACGAAAAGAAAAGAAAAGGAAAGAAAAGAAAAGAAAAGGAAAGAAAAGAAAAGAAACGAAAAGAAAAGAAAAGAAAAGAAAAGAAAAGAAAAGAAAAGAAAAGAAAAGAAAAGAAAAGAAAAGAAAAGAAAAGAAAAGAAAAGAAAAGAAAAGAAAAGAAAAGAAAAGAAAAGAAAAGAAAAGAAAAGAAAAGAAAAGAAAAGAAAAGAAAAGAAAAGAAAAGAAAAGAAAAGAAAAGAAAAGAAAAGAAAAGAAAAGAAAAGAAAAGAAAAGAAAAGAAAAGAAAAGAAAAGAAAAGAAAAGAAAAGAAAAGAAAAGAAAAGAAAAGAAAAGAAAAGAAAAGAAAAGAAAAGAAAAGAAAAGAAAAGAAAAGAAAAGAAAAGAAAAGAAAAGAAAAGAAAAGAAAAGAAAAGAAAAGAAAAGAACAGAACAGAACAGAACAGAACAGAACAGAAAATAAAAGAAAAGAAAAGAAAAGAAAAGAAAAGAAAAGAAAAGAAAAGAAAAGAAAAGAAAAGAAAAGAACAGAACAGAAAAGAAAAGAAAAGAAAAGAAAAGAAAAGAAATGCTCTTGGGGTTCCCGTTGTCGTGTCCAATATACCATAGTGGTTTTTTTTTAATAGTTATGTGTGAAATATGGCTCAAAACTATGGATGGAGTCTGTCAACTGTAGGTGGTATTCGCCGCTAACTAAATGCGCAGACGGTAAATTCATATCTAAATGGTTTGTGACGGTGCAAAGCAACCTACCGGTACGCGCTAATAATCGATTTATCTGCTTTGTTGTTTTTCTTTTATTGCCTTTATTCCAAGTCATCGTTTGGGCAACTTTTCGATGGAGAACTTACGGCCATAGGCGTGTTACAATGAACCCAAGGCCCAAACCTCTCGTAGTATGGGTGTGCTGACACATACCATCCACGTAAAAGAATGCAGCTTGCTTGGAGCCGTCTCTGTGTACTCCGACCGGGGGCACCAGCGTTTGTTTCCCCTCGGGTACATTTTGGGGAATTTAGGGGAATGACTCAAGTCTCGATGCGCGTTCGTACGTGTAGTCTTCTTAATTCGAATGAAAATGATAAATATATAAACAAATATCATAATAAAGAAATAGACACAACAATAATTAAAGAAAATAAAGAAAATAAACAAACAATGATTAAAGAAAATAAAGAAAATAAACAAACAATGATTCAAGAAAATAAATCATTGGGGATAGGCATGATATATCTTTTGGAGGTAAATTTTAACAACGAAACGTCAGTATGGTGCTGAAAGGCTGTAGTGTGTGGCGCGTGCCGCGCCACGGCAAGGTTACAGGGCTCAGGCAAATCAGTCTTAATAAGACATGGCAAATTACTTGAAGGCGTCTGGCTATTATGCAAGGAAAATAAGGCGCGATAGAGCCAAGTCGTTCGGCATCCCCACATACGGTACCCATCTACAAGTGGCACCAACAATTCAAAAGTCCCTTTGAAAATTGTGCATATTTTTCAAGTTAACGCCACTTTCCTCTCACCCCATGTTCCTCAACAAATGAAAACCTATGCCTTGACTATTTTGTGAGTACTCCCGCTTCCCGCTCCTCTAAGTTAAGCAATTGGCTCCGAAATCAAGGAGGAAATGCAGAGCGATGCCGGGCTCCATGGCAGAGGAAACGAGCCAAATGCAGCAACTAGCCACAATTCGTCGTTAGTCATTAAGCTGATGGAATTTTTTCCTTTGGAAAGTTGAGTTCCAAAAAAACGTCGGCGACTCTCAGGCGACGCGGAGGCTAGCTACGTCTTGGATGGATGGAATGGACTCCAAGAATGCCACGAGGGTTGTTTGCCACGGGGGGGGGGGGGGCAACATGCGACGGTATCGTGTAGGGGGAATAATTATACGACAGCCAAGGTCATCCAAGGAAGAAACTGGCTATCGATTGTGGGCGGAGTGATGAAGGAGGCGAATGGTTCCAGAGACGTGGAGAATAAAACCAAACCATAACTGTTATCAAAGTTCCCCCTCGATTTGAGATATTACATTTCTTTTTTAGACAGTGGAGTACAGCATGAATACTGTATGACGGCAAAGTGCTGAAAATTAATGCAAGAATGTTAAACGGCTGAATGGTTCCGCCATGTCTTACAGGCTTACCCACGATTGTAAGAACCTCTTCTTGCTGCGATCAAACTTCACTTCAGAAAAAACCCAAGATTGATCTAGTCTGAGGAAGTTGATTATATCCATATATCCCCACTATAACAACAACGGAAGTTTCGGGTGATGAAATGATGAACATACATTTACTTTCCAGAATGGATTATGTATTTCCTTGTCTTAGCCTGGTAGAAAAGAGGCATTTGCCGATCCTTTTACCATCCAATAGAACAATACAAAGCTTTAAACCACACTGTGGATATGCACCCGGTGTCTCACATCATGCTTTTTAATTTGGAAAACACAATCATTAGTACCTTCGCGATCACGTGCCCATTTCGAACTCATCAAAAGAGAAAAAAAGAGTATGAACAATAGAAGGTGCAAATAAAACGGCATTAACAATGAAACATGCACACGCACATATCATGATGTTACTAGCTGTCACTTTTTATGACAATCTTAGTCTGTTCTCATCAAGGTAGCGCTGTACATGAACACGAATTGTTATTAATGCTGGGGTGTGGGGGCAAAGGCGTCCTCAGTGACTTGTTGGCTATAGGAGTTGCTTGCGCGTGCCTGCCCGTGTGCTGGCTGTTCCATCGTCTGCAGTTTTATTAAATATCTCCCCATGACAAATGGCTTCATACTACGGTATTAAAACCTGGCTGGCTTGCACGGGCCTGCGAGGAGCATTGCCAGCGGGCTCAGGCGATTCTGCACGCGAGGCATTGATCAGAACTCACAAATAAACCATAAATATCAACAATCCTGCAATATGCAGGCGCCTGTGCATCAATCAAACCAAATCTCAGCTAATTGAATTGTAGACAAAGGTCTAATCGTGTATGAAGGGCGTCTACGTCTGGGATTTATCTCAAAGGCGACTTGTTTCAGAAATCACAATGGGAAATTCAACACGAATCGAAATGTCTTTGTTTTAATCAGAAATATACACGGACAATTTAGTTATAGTAACCACAGTGTACATAATGAGTTTCCGTGACCAAAATCATGTTAATATTTTTTTTTTGATGCTCAATTGGGCATCTGCAGGAGTGTGTCTCTTGGTGTGTTTTTTAATGATAAAGCACGAAACTGCCCTTCAAAATTAAAGCATTCTTTGATGATAATCGGGTTCCCTCCCCAATCTTCTCAATCTTAAACACAACGGATAGATGTATGTAAAGGGAAAATCGATTTCACCTTTCAAGCAAGGCCGCATTTCCTTCTTTCTTCGATGATTCTCGTTGTTTTCAGTTATTCGAGACCAAGCCTCATCGCCACACTGTCAATGCACTAGGCGATAATGAGAGCGACAATAATGCAAATGAGTATCGATTGTAAGTGGATTGAAAGGAGTCGCCTTTGGTGGTCTCGTGGCTGGATGAGTAGCAGCGTTCTCCGTGGTACAGAATGCTTGACAGGTCGGCAGTTAATTAGCATGCAAATAATAGGAAATGCGCTCGACGCATTAGTAACTGATAAGTTTTTAACGAAATGGCAATGTGACTGTATGGGGACGAGACGAGACCTGTTCAACTCATACAGTAACGTGTTAGTAATAAGAAAGAATGCAATCGTTTCGCTTTCTATCTCTTGAAAAGCGTTATTTTTCCGAGGAAATGAAAGTCAATTTTCTATTCATCTCGTTGAAACGTATGTGGCATTGGTCGATGACGTACAGGCTCAAATGTTGCAAGTATCTCACGTCCCTGGTTTTTATTGATGCTTTTGTTGTTGTTTGTTTCAGTCCCTTGTTTTCCGTTTCGGTATTAAGTAAAGCAAAGCAAAGCAAAGCAAAGCAAAGCAAAGCAAAGCAAAGCAAAGCAAAGCAAAGCAAAGCAAAGCAAAGCAAAGCAAAGCAAAGCAAAGCAAAGCAAAGCAAAGCAAAGCAAAGCAAAGCAAAGCAAAGCAAAGCAAAGCAAAGCAGAGCACAGCAGAGCAGAGCAGAGCAGAGCAGAGCAAAGCAACGCAACGCAAAGCAAAGCAAAGCAAAGCAAAGCAAAGCAAAGCAAAGCAAAGCAGAGCAGAGCAGAGCAGAGCAGAGCAACGCAAAGCAAAGCAGAGCAGAGCAGAGCAGAGCAGAGCAGAGCAGAGCAGAGCAGAGCAGAGCAGAGCAGAGCAGAGCAGAGCAGAGCAGAGCAGAGCAGAGCAGAGCAGAGCAGAGCCAAGCAAAGCCAAGCAAAGCAAAGCAAAGCAGAGCAGAGCAGAGCAGAGCAGAGCAGAGCAAAGCCAAGCCAAGCCAAGCCAAGCCAAGCCAAGCAAAGCAGAGCAAAGCAAAGCAAAGCAAAGCAAAGCAAAGCAGAGCAGAGCAAAGCAAAGCAAAGCAAAGCAAAGCAAAGCAGAGCAGAGCAAAACAAAGCAAAGCAAAGCAAAGCAAAGCAAAGCATAGTAAAGCAAAGCAAAGCAAAGCACAGCAAAGCACAGCACAGCAAAGGAAAGCAAAGCAAAGCAAAGCAAAGCAGAGCAGAGCAGAGCAAAGCAAAGCAGAGCAAAGCAAAGCAAAGCAAAGCAGAGCAGAGCAGAGCAAAGCAAAGCAAAGCAAAGCAAAGCAAAGCAAAGTAAAGCAAAGCAAAGCAAAGCAAAGCAAAGCAAAGCAAAGCAGAGCAGAGCAGAGCAGAGCAAAGCAAAGCAAAGCAAAGCAGAGCAAAGCAAAGCAAAGCAAAGCAAAGCAAAGCAAAGCAAAGCAGAGCAAAGCAGAGCAGAGCAGAGCAAAGCAGAGCAAAGCAAAGCAAAGCAGAGCAGAGCAGAGCAGAGCAGAGCAGAGCAGAGCAGAGCAGAGCAGAGCAGAGCAGAGCAAAGCAGAGCAGAGCAAAGCAAAGCAAAGCAAAGCACAGCAAAGCAGAGCAGAGCAGAGCAGAGCAGAGCAGAGCAGAGCAAAGCAAAGCAAAGCAAAGCAAAGCAAAGCAAAGCAGAGCAGAGCAGAGCAGAGCAGAGCAAAGCAGAGCAAAGCAAAGCAAAGCAAAGCAAAGCAAAGCAAAGCAAAGCAGAGCAGAGCAGAGCAGAGCAAAGCAAAGCAAAGCAAAGCAGAGCAAAGCAAAGCAAAGCAAAGCAAAGCAAAGCAAAGCAAAGCAAAGCAGAGCAAAGCAGAGCAGAGCAGAGCAAAGCAGAGCAAAGCAAAGCAAAGCAGAGCAGAGCAGAGCAGAGCAGAGCAGAGCAGAGCAGAGCAGAGCAGAGCAGAGCAGAGCAAAGCAGAGCAAAGCAAAGCAAAGCAAAGCACAGCAAAGCAGAGCAGAGCAGAGCAGAGCAGAGCAAAGCAAAGCAAAGCAAAGCAAAGCAAAGCAAAGCAGAGCAGAGCAGAGCAGAGCAGAGCAGAGCAGAGCAGAGCAAAGCAGAGCAAAGCAAAGCAAAGCAAAGCAAAGCAAAGCAAAGCACAGCAAAGCAGAGCAGAGCAGAGCAGAGCAGAGCAGAGCTGAGCAAAGCAAAGCAAAGCAAAGCAGAGAAGAGCAGAGCAGAGCAAAGCAAAGTAAAGCGAAGCGAAGCGAAGCAAAGCAAAGCAGAGCAGAGCAGAGCAGAGCAGAGCAAAGTGAAAAGAAAAGCAAAGCAAAGCAAAGCAAAGCAAAGCAGAGCAGAGCAGAGCAGAGCAAAGCAAAGTGAAAAGAAAAGCAAAGCAAAGCAAAGCAAAGCAAAGCAGAGCAGAGCAGAGCAGAGCAATGCAAAGCAAAGCAAAGCAAAGCAAAGCAAAGCACGGCAGAGCAGAGCAGAGCAGAGCAGAGCAGAGCAGAGCAGAGCAGAGCAGAGCAGAGCAGAGCAGAGCAGAGCAGAGCAGAGCAGAGCAGAGCAGAGCAGAGCAGAGCAGAGCAGAGCAGAGCAGAGCAGAACAAAGCAAAGCAAAGCAAAGCAAAGCAAAGCAAAGCAAAGCAAAGCAAAGCAAAGCACGGCAAAGCAAAGAAAAGCAAAGCAAAGCAAAGCAAAGCACGGCAAAACAAGGCAGAGCAGGGCAGAGCAGAGCAGAGCAGAGCAGAGCAGAGCAGAGCAGAGCACAGCAATGCAGAGCAAAGCAAAGCAAAGCAAAGCAAAGCAAAGCAAAGCAAAGCAAAGCAAAGCAAAGCAAAGCACGGCAAAGCAAAGCAAAGCAAAGAAAAGCAAAGCAAAGCAAAGCAAAGCACGGCAAAGCAAGGCAGAGCAGAGCAGAGCAGAGCAGAGCAGAGCAGAGCAGAGCAGAGCAGAGCAGAGCAGAGCAGAGCAGAGCAGAACAAAGCAAAGCAAAGCAAAGCAAAGCAAAGCAAAGCAAAGCAAAGCAAAGCAAAGCACGGCAAAGCAAAGCAAAGCAAAGCAAAGAAAAGCAAAGAAAAGCAAAGCAAAGCAAGGCAGAGCAGGGCAGAGCAGAGCAGAGCAGAGCAGAGCAGAGCAGAGCAGAGCAGAGCAGAGCAGAGCAGAGCAGAGCAGAGCAGAGCAGAGCAGAGCAGAGCAGAGCAATGCAGAGCAGAGCAGAGCAGAGCAGAGCAGAGCAGAGCAGAGCAGAGCAGAGCAGAGCAGAGCAATGCAGAGCAGAGCAGAGCAGAGCAGAGCAGAGCAGAGCAGAGCAGAGCAGAGCAATGCAGAGCAGAGCAGAGCAGAGCAGAGCAGAGCAGAGCAGAGCAGAGCAGAGCAGAGCAGAGCAGAGCAGAGCAGAGCAGAGCAGAGCAGAGCAGAGCAGAGCAGAGCAGAGCAGAGCAGAGCAGAGCAGAGCAGAGCAGAGCAGAGCAGAGCAGAGCAGAGCAGAGCAGAGCAGAGCAGAGCAGAGCAGAGCAGAGCAATGCAGAGCAGAGCAGAGCAGAGCAATGCAGAGCAGAGCAGAGCAATGCAGAGCAGATAAGAGCAGAGCAGAACAGAGAAGAGCACAGCAGAGAAGAGCAAAGCAAAGCAAAGCAAAGCAACTGCAACGCAGTGCAAAGCAGATTGGAATAATTAAAACTGTTAAATTAACTAGACTTAAGCCTATAATAATTATTATGAGAACAATTCTCCACGGACAGAAACGTTTGACCACTCAACTTAAGATGTGTTCAATTCACATCGGTTTCTTCCAGCAATTTGCAATGGTGTTTTTTCATCTCCAAATATTAATTCAGGAATTTGCTTGGCTACATTCATAGATATATTTGTCATTACTAACGTCATGCCCTCTATATCGTGCAATGTAGCACACCCTCCTCTCATGCAACAAGTGACAGCGAACGTGGCCCAGGTTGCAACTGTTGCATCACCTTATTCGTCACGAGTGTCTAACCCTGACGCTCTCCGCTGTAGCCACGGCGAAGGCCCGCTGCGTTAGTCTGTAACCCAGCCGTCCCCGAATAAGAAAGATTAGTATTTCATAACTTTGGGCTTGTTTTACATGCGGTGGTCGTATCATTCGAGGGAACTCTGCTTTAGAATTTACGACGGTAGGTAGGGGGTAAATAAAGAAATTTACGAGGTTGGCTGAGTGGTTTTTCCCATCTCTGTGTCCATGAGTCAGAGTGCAATGGAACGACGAGTCTGGGATTGGGCACCGCCATAGCTGGCTCGCCCATGCCGCAGCGCCAACCGGGGCAGAATTTCATTAGTCGGCGCGCTGAGTCGTCTCACGCTAAAACTACCGTGTTTCCTCCCCCCGGGGCGATATAAACCCGGCGAGAGAAAAGAGGAGAGTCGAAAAAGCAGAAAGGGGGAGCCAGAAAAGCAAAGCAAAGCACTGAGATTGATATAGTCTATATTGGCATATGTAGGCGTTGTAGTGGTCTATGGATATAGGCGTTCTTCCGGCGGTTTATATCCAGTGCCCGAGTCACGCTAAAAGCCTCTTTTTCAGAGAGACGGGAGAATGATGATATTTCCTGTTCGGCGGCCGAGACCCTCAAGCCATGCGGGGGTAAAGTCACTCGCTACCGCCGGCCCCGCTCGCTGGGATCCGCTCCATGGCCACTGTCACGTCCGCCCGTGGTTTTTGATTTTAGCGCGATACAGTAGCAAGTAATTTTCCCCCAAGTTATATGGATCAAAACAGGAGTGTCTCTACTCCTTTCTTTCTTTGAGGAGGGAAAATCTGACAATGAATGCGATACGAATTGAAAGCGGACAAAATATCATTAAAGCTGTTTCCAGTAGTTGGGAATAGGGGTAGCCCAAGGGCTGGTGTATCATATTCGGTATTTCTGTTTATATTAACAAATACTGTATCCATGTACACAGCGATATTGCTCTGAGACATAGCCACGTTGTCATAAATTGATAAGGCGATTAGAAACCAAACGATACCAGTTATTGCCAGATACAGTTACCGTGAATCCGGGCTTAATAGGTTGGCCCATGAAAAACCGACACAAAGAATGAACATACCCACGAAGTTCATGGCTTGATCTGTCTCTTTTAATGAAACCACGGTAACCTTGCGGACAGTATTGAGGGCAAAATTATGTGCAACGAGTGGCATGAACGAATAGCAGTTTAACGTGTATGAATAGATGTATAGCACACGTGGCTACTGCATACTGCAGAGATTTGACGGCCAATTGCAAGGGATGAGTTGGGTATTTGAAGGGAACAATCAGCACCGCCTTTAGAATAATGCTCTTGATGAGGTTGGATAAGAACAGCATTGCTTCAGGGTATCCTTCGATACACCAGGGTACCCAAATGGTTATTGTGGGATGAGGATGGCGGTATATAGGTAGCGCTTAGTAAGTTTTGTTTCTGTTTGACGGAATCGGTTTGGGGCCAACTCTCGTATGTATATGCACTGTTGCTCAACAAGTTGGAATAATTGTCCACCTCTTTGCATATAATCATTATGACAATGTGGTTTGTTCTTGATAGATCAAGTGTAAATCTCTCAAAACCGTATTGATCAGTATCTTCCAAACATATCATAATAAAAGTCAAATAGTTATAAACAGGGGATGCATCTGAAAACAAGTTTATTCCAACTTTATGTTCTGTAAGGTAAAACACGGACCTCCTCTACCATTAACTCTTGGTTGTGTTCGCTGCGTGAGCGGCCGTGAACATTTCCGTTGAACGAGGTGATCTGGGTTCGACGTCCAATCCCCATTGCCAAGTCAAATTCTTCTCTTAATGGAATAATGGGGAAACCTATCGTTATGCTGAAGACTTTCTTACGAATGAGGATGCCATTTGGGGTTTTCATGTTCCTTTAGGAATGGCAATGAGCATTACCGCAGTAATTAATGCGTGCTCATCTCCTCATAGCAATGATGGCCCGTCGTTTTCAGGTTCTCAGCGTCAGTGGGACCGGAAGTGGGGGCGAATTAAAAGCACTTCCGGCCGAGGCCCCGTCCCTCCAGGAGAGTAGGCCAAAGACGGCCACTAATAAAAATGAAGCTCCGTCTCCCTCTCGCACTCACTCACTCACTAACTCCCTTATACCTGGCCAACGCTGATTCTAATTGCTTATGCCCGCTGAGTGCATCGCAACCATCTCCCTCTCCGCCATCAACATAATAGCAAGGGGGAAAAAATCTCACTTTCTTTGTTTTGGTCAATTTGTAAGAGTCGGAGACGTATTCCACTGCCCGAGCCTTTGTTAGGTAGGCCTTTACTCGTAAAATGTAAAGAAAGAACATTCTCTAGATTTTCGATTAATTCACAGAAATAAATAAAACATGTTTCCACACACCTAGGCCTATATTAGCTAATGTGTATGCGTTGTGCATGGAGAGATTCTGAAAATCTCTATGCAAAGATGCTATCAATACAACAACATTATAATCATAGTTCTTACTATTATAATTCAAACTAGCCTGTTAATATTACTTCAAATAGGGTTCCGAGTAGCGCTGCTTCTGATATGTATGCCGTGTAAATAGACTGAACTAATCATTATGACAATGCACGTGCTTGAACCTTACTTTTAGATTACACAATTATGTAATCGTTTGCGAGGTTAATGTCGAAATATAGATACCTGATTTGTTTTCTTTGGCCATGTCATTACTATTTCCCTTGAGGGCAAAGGGTAATTACCAGACACTAAGCAGCAGAAGCTTTCCCCGTCCTGCAAATAGAGCTCATGCTCATGCCAAATCCTAGCTCATACCATGTTTTCCCTCAGGTGGTTTCATTGTATTTGCAATCTATGTTCCGTATTCAAATAAATGCATAATTATATAAATAATCGTCAACAATTTTGATCCAAGCAGGACTTTTCTCAAAGGCATTCATTTTAATAGTTTTGACATTTGCATTTTGGTCGTTTTAGTCAGTAAGCAGTGTGCAAAATGTTTGCACATTACTAAAAAAAATGGATGAAAAGATTTAAAAAAAAATAGATCTGTAATGACCTGTTTACTTCACTTGTAACTTCTCGATTCAATTGTTCATACTGTAATTGTTACAAATGTTTTCATATGCATTTTATTTGAGACTTAAACAGAAATAAACGGAGTCTTGAACTCCAAAATAAATAAACAAATAAAATGGATAGGCATATTTAAATTTATCTAAAAATACAATTAATCAATCAATCAATAGATGAATACATATGACCTGGTAATAATTACCGGATTCGTTTCTCATTTGATATGCCTATACTTAGCTGTCGAAATCCTTAACGATTATTCTTGTGCTCCCTTCATCAAAAATATAGACTAATCTTTTCAAGTCTCTAAAACTCCAACTGTTAGAATCAGGAAGGCGTGAAGATGTGCAGCGCTTGCCATTTAATGTTACAGTCCTGTAACCACTGACGCGATGCAGTGTAGCTTAAAAGGGCGATAGAAAGAGCACTGGTGAGAGAGAAGACCCAAGCTATATTATTAAAGTTTACTGTGCCCGATTTTGCAATTAAAGGATATTAAGGTATCCTTAGTTGGCACCGCGGCTGATTAAATGCACTGACGGCCACACCATTTATACACAGCTCACCGCCGCTGTAACAATAGCCGCTTCTAACGATCCGTTAAACCTAATGAGAAAAAAAATCCTCCATTCTCACCTTCCTCTGGCCCACTGGTAATGAAATACAGCCAGCGCACTGACTGTTATGAGGCGCCATATATTAAGCGCTCAGGTATTATGGCGATATAATTTAACGTCCACCGTAGCAAGTAGCTACCAACAATATGCCGCTTACTCGGTCCTCCGCCGGGGAGCGCAACAACTTGATTAAAAAAGATAAATAAATCTCTGGATCATTGGTCGATGAAGTCGAAAGTGGAGGAGGACTGGAGGACACGGAGGGTGGGGAGCAAATCGGAAGTCTTATGACGTATCAGCAATAGAGAATGGTCGGAAAGCCGCACACATGAGCACGATTTAATATGATTCTCACCGCAGGCGAAGGCACTGGATACCGTAACTGAAGGACCTCGGGTTACAAAAGATGCCTCTGTCGATAAACTGACATCAAATGATTTCATGTTTGGGAGGGATTGACACTGTTGGTGTGCAGCCAACCAAGCCTCGGCGCTTCGTTTGGTTATGTGTATTATTTCTCTACGTGGCACGCAGCCAATTTTGAAAAAGAATGGAGCCTTAAATCTACTTTAATATGCAAATGATCGTACTCACATCTTTGAAGAGTTTTATGTGTTATATGGACGGTAAACTAGAGGATTGGAGTGCCACGGGGATCACAGCAAAATAACCCAAAAGTAAACGCACAGGCCTAATGTAACAAAGATAATTATAGCTCACTCTTTTGAAGAGCGAAAACATCGCTTGCATAACCGTAATAGGCCCTAGCTGCCCGCCTATCTGTCATGATACAATAATCCAATTAATCTGACTGTGTGAGTGCCATACCGAAACTTGTTCATGACTGACCATGAATTAAAATGCAAACAAATACATCAACCTCGGGAAGTCTTATGTTGACGTAGGCTACCGTATATATGCATTATCTTTTTCATATCGTGGCCTATCAAAGATGAGTACTATATTCAAAGAAAAATAGAGTGAGATATTTAAATTTTCTCAAATTAAAACAAAAATCATTCGATTTTCAATCCTGAGTCTTTTCTTTTCTCAGTTGAGATTATTATACAAAAAGAGCAGATTTCTAGGCAATCATGGAAATCATGTAGCCGAAGTGCTGATCAGCAGGTTTCGTGTCCAAACACATTTTATTGAAGACTAAAGTAAAAGAGATCAATCATAGTGTTTCATGTGCGATTGAATAATTATCATAAAGACACTGCATACAGTTGTTTCTTTCCACTTTGGTGTCGTTAATTATATGCTCTAACGATTCTGGTAATACAATGTGTTTGTTAAAACGTTAGAACTTTACGTACAAAATAAAGTTTGTACATAGAGGCATTAAACTTGATGAAAATGCTGGCAAGTCTTGCTTGCAAGACATGAAGGTTTCATGACCATGTCACCTGCCAACAGATGCCCGCAGTATTGGCAGCATCTCCCCGGGGACCCAGTTGGCACGCGCCGCATAAACGGTCTAGTTTGTCGCAAGCTTGTGCACTGAAAGCCCTATCATTTGCTCGTCCACTGGAGGGTTCTATAGCCCCGTGTGCTCATTCACAGCACACGGCTGTGAATATCTCCAAGATCGCAGAAAAAAAAATTAACAGAATGCTTTTCTTCATTGTTTTTCGGAAGGGGGGGGGTTGCGGTCGAAAGTCCGAGTCTCCGGGATGGTGTAAGATACGACCGTGTTGTGAGCACCGTAAGTGGCTATAAAATCGCTGCGTGATTTACGGTTGTGTCTAGTGCCAAAGAAGAGACAGTCAGATAAATAATACGAGACCCCCTCCCCCGAAAAAAACCATGAAAATATGAGGGGGATGAGTTAAGTGGAATTTATCGGACGCAGTATTAATGGAAGAATCGCATTAGAGTGCTGATCACAACCCATCTGGGGAGCTCTGCAAGCCACCTTAAGATCCCTGTTAGCCGGGCAGCATTGTAAGTGATACCGAAGATTGGTTGTTTGTCTTACAAGCCAAGCGTTAACAACCGGATTTCTTGCCAATGAGCGCCCCTCCTTTAAAACAAAACAAAATGTGTAATAACCGCCATAACTTTCACCACAAGGAATGGTCGATCTAACCAGGCTCGAATCTCCATCGTCTGACGTCACCCTGACGTGACGGACCATTATTTGAATAGTGAGTAAACCCGTTGTAACGGTGATATAGACACGGTTGCATGCTTCCATACCGAAATCGGTTCAACGTGTTTGGCGGTGTGACTATCCGTTTGTTCTGGTCGGAATGTTGTAAAGATTGTCATGCGTTGTCTTGCTGACTTTATGACGCATGTGATTGGAAACGAAGGAAGGACTTTGAACAGCACGAAACAGACACGATGCAAAAGCGTGTAGGGCAATGAGCACTTTGGATGTACCGTTTCCACCATTGTCAAGGTTCTGAGAGGGGCAGATAGTGTCAAATTGCCATCCAGACTGGGGATGGGTCAAACCTATTGTTGTCTGGATAATCAGCGTCTATTTTCTCGTTCGGTGGGGCGAGCTCCACCCCATGAAAAGATTCAAATTTGCGAACCATGTAACCGGATAATTCCGATCAATACACCCGTAAAAGGGCAGCCGAATTACAAACTGAGCGCCCACCAAACAACCACAGAGATATCACCGAACATCGGCAAGGTCATATTCAGTCATTGCCCTTCTTCTGTGCGCCTCTTGCCCCGTCCTTTCCATTCTGTGCTTGGGCATGAAATCTCCAGACAGCAATTTTGAACGTCTCATTTCACGCCGAGCCATCCCCACACATCCCAGCCCATACACCCATCGATGCCTTCTCCCCTCGTCTCCATCGCCCTCCCCCTTTCTCTCTATCCTTCAGTCAACCCTTTATTATTCTCGCTGCCTATTATTACATCCTCGTGTCGCACGATATATTGATTTGCTGATTCCTGCCCAGGGCGACTGACGGCTCAATCGTGCTCCCAGAAAACGGTATAACTGCGCAGTCGTGATATTACCCAGCCATTACGACCCCTGCCATTGACGAAGGAGACACCAAGTCAATTTTTGGTCCCCTTCGATCTCACATGGGACTGTCCCTGAGATCAAATACCGATAAGTTAGTTTACACTGTGTTCTCCTTGCATACTGGTTCCAGCACTGCATGCAGAACATGCCCGACATTAGTCAAACGTTGTCATCAAGCGGTGCTGTCATTGCTGGGCGCTCCTGATCAAAACACTACAAACACCATATCAACTGGTCACCTCCACTGGCTGACTAACGCTATGGAAGATATACAGCCTAGCCTGTTATTCCTACTGACGGTCATGCCTATTTTTACGCGCACGAGTTTCCATCAGTCTTTGTGGCTTTCCATACAGCATTTGTGTTGTTTGTGATTTCGTTCCCCTTTGCCAACAACATTTCCAATGAACCTTTTCTGTTTGGTTTTTCCCCAGTAGCAGTTTTAAATGCAATAATTATGTCATTTTAAGATATGCGTGACGCACATAGTAGCATTTATACATGGTCTGATGCATTCTAACCATTGATAATATGGAGGTTTCCACGGTGGTTTCAGCGATTCCATGCAAAGAATACAAGGGTTATCTCAAAGTCTGATTTGAATTATTTAAACCAACTAAATGCGTCTTACAAAGCGCATAGAGCTATATGGAAGAAAAAAATGTGTGCTCGGTGAATTCAATATTAGAATCTTCAGTCGGGTTTTTACTATTTTATTTTGGTGGAGCAGTGCTGTCTAATCACCCCCTCCCCACTCAATGGTCGGTGAGATGCATGGCCGGGCTGTGTCGAACTGTCCGGACTTTCTCATCAGCCCGGCACCTCGGGCCAACACGACACGGTCTTCTAGCGCGCTTCACCCCGCCAGCCCCCGCTACCACCACGCCGCCAGCATGCTTCACCGGAAACTGTGGCACTCTGCCATGCCCACAGCACCTTCTAACTGTTGCGAAACACTCCACTCCCTTGCCTTACCCGAGGCAGACGACAAAAGGATGAGGTTTCTCCATTTTAATTCTCTCTCCTTTTGTCCGATTCCATCAACAGGTTCCATTTTTGTTTTCGTTCAGTCTCCCCGTTTTTCAAAATCAATGAGGGGCTGTTGAAAACCTCACACATTTCCACATGTCTGCTTTTCATCAAAGCAGGGCCAACGAAGGACAGGGATGATAAAAGAAATAGACTATGGTGGAGAAATTCGTAGAAAAAAAATGTCAGATGTGACCACTTTAGAAAATAGCCCAAACATATAGAGAAATAAAAGCCAGAACACAACATGGACGCACGGGTAACATCATTATAGAGCCCTGTTCTATGTCCATTGCTGTTATTAGAGGAAAGGGGAAAACACTGTCACGGCATAAACTCTATGGACAGACACGGGCGGGGGAAAGAAAGGTCCACCCAAGATTGGTCACTGTGGTAGACATAGGGAGAGAAATAAAGCCAATGGCCGCTTCATCTCACTTGAGGCTCTGCAGTCATAACGGCAGAGACGGACGCACAGAGATGGTTCGAAAAAATTAACGGGAAGACAAGGAGAAGGAGAATAAGCAGGACAGGAAATTCGCGAAACAGAAAGGCGCGACCACAAATACAGCGAACGACAAGACGGCAGTCTCCTAAACTCTCCCCGTTTCTGAGCAAGGGCAGTGAGAAGAAATAACACAAACTTTCGCAATGTCTACACGAGTGGCTTGATTCTCGGATAGATATAACACGAGCAGAAAATTGTCCAAAATATAAGAGACAATGCTAGTACTTTATAATAAAAATTTGACCGCAAAATGTAATGACCGAACTACTCTCCACATTTATGTAAGCACCATGGTTTGCTTGGTGAAACAAACCTCTTCGCCACGTAGAGCTGCCTGAAAAAAGGGAAAGAAGGAAGTTCTATGACTATAGCGATGTCAACATCCATTCATGCAGGCCCGCAGTGGCCTTAGCGCACACCATCGCCCCACACCAAGAACTCTCCCTTCCTCTTGCTTCTCATCTATGAAAAATCAAAGAAAACCTGTTTGTTTTGTTTTGTTACTTCGATTCCTTGCTCCGATCTGCCCCGATCATGGCACCATTGGAAAAGGAAGTTACTCCAATACGCCAATATTTATCGGGAGTCAGTCAGTCAGTCAGTCAGTCAGTCAGTCAGTCAGTCAGTCAGTCAGTCAGTCAGTCAGTCAGTCAGTCAGTCAGTAAGTCAGTCAGTCAGTCAGTCAGTCAGTCAGTCAGTCAGTCAGTCAGTCAGTCAGTCAGTCAGTCAGTCAGTCAGTCAGTCAGTCAGTCACTTAGTCAGTTAGTCACTTAGTCAGTCAGTCAGTCAGTTTACCAACCAGCCAGCCAGCCAACCAGCTAGCCAGTTATGTCCATCCAGTCAGTCTGTCCATCTATCCAACCAGCCAGCCATCCAAGCAACCATTTATCCATCCAAACACCATTTATCCATCCAACCACCAGTTATCCATCCATCCTTCCATCCATCCGGCCGTTTGGCCGGCCGTGTGGCCGGCCGTCTGGCCATCTATCCAACCAGCCAGCCAACCGGCCACCCACCATTTATCCATCCAACCACCAGTTATCCATCCATCCCTCCATCCATCCGGCCGTCTGGCCGGCCGTCTGGCCATCCCATCCAACCAGCCAGCCAACCAGCCACCCACCATTTTATCCATCCATCCTTCCATCCATCCGGCCGTCCGGCCGTCCGGCCGGCCGTCTGGCCATCCCATCCAACCAGCCAGCCAACCGGCCACCCACCATTTACCCATCCATCCCACCAGTTATCCATCCATCCCTCCATCCATCCGGCCGTCTGGCCATCCCATCCAACCAGCCAGCCAACCGGCCAGCCACCATTTATCCATCCAACCACCAGTTATCCATCCATCCTTCCATCCATCCGGCCGTCTGGCCATCTATCCAACCAGCCAGCCAGCCAACATGTAACCACCAACACCCTTTAATAACAAACAGTCAAACAAGCAATAAAGCAAACAAATTACAAACTCCCAAATATATCCTTTTCATTTTGGTCATGCTGTATAGGGAAATGATGTTTTCATTCCTCATGCTCCTAATCACATAATCGATCAACCATGGGCGACTGCCAATTTCCAGTTAGCCTTGGCCACACCAGTGGGTCAACAAACAATGATTGCACTAAATTGTCAAACCGATACAGCTCCTCTCAAAAAGACAAGGCAATACGACACGTGTGAAAAGAACAGTAAGAGACGGAATGTTTGGCGAACTTGTGCGGAGTGTTGCTTTTACCTCGAAGATAATTATGCCTTTATTGAACATAGTAGGCCAATATATTAAATTTTACAGTTACAATTTGTCTTTGCAATAACCGGGTCTATAACCTGGTCAATAACCTGGGCTGGTGCAACGGCCCGAAACTTAAGGTTGAAATTCTCCCTTTCGAACAAAACCAGTATGCCCGGCCTATTGCCTAGGCGATACCACGTTGAACGCCGACACTGTACAACAATGGTAGCCAGTTTTTACCCGAACCGTTGGCTATCGTAGCCCAAATAACCCACTGATGAGATGTTTGATCAACACAAACTTGTTTGGATTGTGGTAATCAAAATTAAACATGAATGTGCAACATTTCTAATAAAACCAGACCAATGGATCTTGAAATTCACTGTACATCAATCCTCTTCACGGGCGGAATGTTTGGCAGTTGTTCAATATTCAGTCCCCCTTCATAGACTTCATTAGATTGCCTGTAAAATCCCCCTTCTAGCCTCCCCAACAAGTTAACGGTGCTCATACATAGCGCTTGCAGCCAAACATAAACTACCTACACACAGCCAATCATGTTTGATGTGTTAGATTAAATTTGTAGGCTATTTACTTGCCCAATGCCCCCTCCTCTTCGCCCCACTCTTTTGGCGGGAAATCTTCCGTCAATTGCACTAACCAGCGCTAACAAATTTCATCAGTTAGCGCATTTAAGGATGCCACATTGCGTTATGCGCCATTTCTGGTAGTCCCGACTCAGACAATTTATCTGGGCTTGCGTAAGGCCGCCCACCCGACTAATTCTCGCTGTACGGCCGTGCACGCAGGGCGCCGCGGCGGCCCAGCGTTCGTCCTACCCATTCACACTGCTCTCGTGCGTCCGTTCAAGAAAGGTGAATCCAACATCACAGGTTATTGCTAAACAACACAAAATAGTACATTGTATTGCGATGTGGTGTAATAGGATTGTCGGACTGCTTTAAGTTTAAGTGGCCCAGCAGTGGAAAGTCTTTAGGCCTAAAACCATCCTCAGGTTTTTTTCTCAGATAATATTTACAAGTAAATGCTATGAGGTCACTGGAGTGGAAACAGGTTCATTCAAGAAATCACAAGTTGGAAATCTTTTTAAGGTTCAACGTATACGAAATGACCACTACTCATGTTCCAAGCTGTAAACACACCCACTCATTTCCTTGACACCTATACATTGTCACTTATATGAACATCCATTTGAATTATTTTCAGCATTGGTTATAGAGACATACCTCTCCATTTACCGCTGTTGAACATGTAGGATCTATCATCTTCCCAGACAGACTTCACCATCGCACATGCACAGTACATTGTTCTATGCCCACGTAATTAACCTCCTGCTTTATCTACCCTACCAATGCTTACTTACTCTATAAGACAAAACATGATCTCAAAGACAATTGTGTGGGTTGAATTCGACAGTCCTTCGATGCTCAAAAGTTTCTTGGGGTGTATGTTAATATCGTCAGGGCATTAAATAAAGCAGTTTCCAAACTTATTCATTTTAAATACTTCAATGGGGCTTAAAATTGTGTAAAAGCATCATTATGATTAAACAAAATAATGTTAAGTAGGCACGCTTATTTCAGAAAACAGCTTCACTTAAAATCCGGATTTAAAAAATCACAAGATAAAGCAGGCCCCCTTAAGTAATCAAAATGACAACAAAAATGATATCATAATCTAAAGAAATAAAGATCCCTTTTGTTTTTGAGCAAAATAGGCCTAAGTAATCTACAAATTACCATGAACTACTTTTTTTTCTTTTTCACCTATCTTATATTTCTTCAAATTGCTATATTTAGATTATAGGCCTACAGTTTATAAAAATATTAAATAATATAGTGCATAAAGAAAATCGCATCGTAAACTGATCATAATTATAAACATCAGAAACTCATCATCTGTTTTTTTTTGGGGGGGGGGCTCATAAAAAAGTCAAACGGACAATCACAGAATGAATTTACAAACCTAGATTTAAACATCTAAAATTGTACTCCAAACAGCCCAATTTTATAACGACAGCCTGGATTAAGTTTTATGGCAAAAATTGCTCAAAATAAAGAGTTATAATGTACGATATCATATTTCTAAAGAAACCGCGAAATCTTCAATAAAAAATAGAAACTAGTGAGAGCACTATCGTCCCAGACAGGCTTGGGTGTATACGTTTAGGTAAAATAAATAATCCGAAGCGAAACAGAGTAGATTTTTGTCTGGTAAGGCGTGGATGTTTGAAAGAATGGCCGTCTGCACAATGTCTTGATGGGTATTTCCTTGAAGTCGGCCTTCTGCAGTTTGAATTAGAAAAAAAGAAATCTTAAGGTTATCTAGCATGGTCAAGCGTGGCTCGAGTGAGTCGGAGCCGGGATTGCACAGCTTTTTCTTCGTTGGGCGATCACTTTACAGAAATTCCCGTAAAATATGGGTTGACGCTCAGCGGCAAAAAGCGCGCCCACCATTTTCTGGGAAATAAAAACTGCCGCTGGTCCCCCAAGATATGAACAGGAATGATGTCTCTCCTTCTTTTTCTCCGCACAAGAAAGAACCTCTCTCTCATCACCGAGCACTTAAACCATCCATTTTCATCTCCACGGCCGATCACCACGTGTGTGTCTTCGTGGCAGCGGTGAGCGTGGCCGGCCTTTTTAAGTGGCGGCAGAGAGGGCGAGGGAGCCGCACGCATAACGACTCCCCACGCGACGGGGAAAAGCGATCGGCGCAGCAGCACTCTCACCGAGACGGGAGAATGCGCTCGAATCAACCGCTGACAGGTCGCCAACAAACACGCTGGCTGACTGTATGCCGCTGCAAAGGCTGGCAAACGAAAATGTGCGCGTTCAGACAGCTCATCACATCATGTTCCTGAACTAAAAGAATGAATCCCTCGCTGCAATAAAAAGCACGATGGGAAATTGGACACCAAGTGCTTTTTATAAATGATTTCTTACACCACTTCACCTTATAAGTCTGTATCGTCAAGCCTATTTCTGGTTAAATCTAACGCATATCACAAGGAGTAATATTGTTATGAATTGCAAAAAATCTTCAAGCAACAGGTCCTTGCAATCGTAATCCAAACATAATTATGCTGTTGAGTTGTTGTTTATAATAACATTTCAATCAAAACTAGTTGAATATTTAGGAAGACCGCTACCAAGGGCTGGATAGCTAAGAAGGGAAGAGCGCTGGTTCGCAACAACAGAGATCTCGGGCTCGTGTCAGAGTCCAGTCAAGCTTTTCTTTGCCATTTTTCAAAATGTATACATAATTATTTACACATCGTTTGAAATGTACATGTCTTTACTAACGCTATGGGAATTTTCTATAAGACGCTCATACCCAAACAGCAACTTTTATTTAAAATACAATTCAGTGCACTTAGTGTGCTCGATGACGTGCTCCGACAAAGAATGATTTCAGAGTTATGAGGCGTGCCATTGACCAGCTTACAAGCCTCTCATGAAAAGACCAATGGTCTTAGTCTTGGGCTTGTTGTGCTGACTCCCATACGCACATTATTGAAAACAGCCTGTATTCTCTGCATACTAATGGGTCTTAATTTGCATGAAAATTATATGAATCTGTAGGATATTTAAATGAATAATCTGTAGGATATTTAAATGAATAATCTGTAGGATATTTAAATGAATAATCTGTAGGATATTTAAATGAATCTGTAGGATATTTAAATGAATCTGTAGGATATTTAAATGAATCTTTAGGATATTTATATGAATTTGTAGGATATTTATATGAATCTGTAAGATATCAATATGAATCTGTAGAATAATTACAATGTATATAAATCTGTAGGGTATCTATATGAATCTGTAGGATATTTATATGAATCTGTAGGATATTTATATGAATCTGTAGGATATTTTAATGAATCTGTAGGATATTTATATGAATCTGTAGTATATTCATATGAATATGTAGGATATTCATATAAATCTGTAGGATATTTATATGAATCTGTAGGATATCTATATGAATCTGTAGGATATTTATATGAATATGTAGGATATTCATATGAATCTGTGGGATATTTATACGAATCTGTAGGATATTTATATGAATCTGTAGGATATTAATATGAATCTGTAGGATATTCATATGAATCTGTGGGATATTTATACGAATCTGTAGGATATTTATATGAATCTGTAGGATATTAATATGAATCTGTAGAATATATATTTGAATCTGTAGGATATTAATATGACTCTGTAGAATATATATTTGAATCTGTAGGATACCTATTTGTTATCCAGACCATTATCAGGAGGCATTTTGTCCGTTGTACGAGTAAAATAAGGTCTCTTGTCAAAAAGATCATCGGTTGAGTGCCGGTTGAATTCATCCGACCGAAAAAATTTCCTTCAGTAGAAAGCCGATTGTACTGGACTCTGGTGTGAAACATTCACGATGGCTATCCGGTGGAAACGACATGGGACGGGTCAAATCATCTGATACCCAACCGATGATCTTTTTGACAAGAGCCCCAACTCGATAACACCACGCTCGTCGATGGTATGACTAGACCTCCCTCCAACTTAGATTTCGAGTTCGTCATTGGCAGCTTCATAGAACTGATCCCTGATGGAACTGGTTTCTGATATTTTAATATTTTATTTGTTCTAAACCTTTTGAAAGTCAGCTTCCACAACGAAGCAAATTATTTTGATACCTGTCAATAACAATGCCATGTTTTTGAACATCTCATATGCACCAAGCTACTGATGAGAAGAAGCTAACATAATTATTGTAGAGAAGCTGATGAAGGATATCAGGGTGTCATACCGCCAACGAAAAACAAAGAGGGAAATATTTGATAAGATATAGGTACTGAACTTATACTAACAGTTATTCAGAGAAATGTACGATACTTTGGATACATCTCAAGAACATACGCATTATAACGGAAAGTACTTGCGCGAAGAACCAAAGGAACTTACATCCGATGAAGAGAAAGAATCACTTTGATCGACATCAAAACGTGGACTGGTCTATCGAACAAGGAAGCACGATTTCTTACTGCTGACAGATGAGAATGGACCACAGTGGTGGTCGCCAAAGCTATGGCAGAGTATGGTACATGATGATGATGCGAGGAACAAGATCAGCTTTTCGCAATTGCGGTGAATTAGCGGTTGTTATATAATAAGTGGTGATCTCCATGTGAGCCTTGCCCTCTATTTCAGAATAAAAATTTACGTTTCATTCTAAAAAAATATATAGTGCCGGGATAGGCAACAACAGAAAATAACTCCATGAGTACAAGCGGCAATGTTCGATAACGTTTCCTCGGTACAATGCGAACGAACGGGATGGTTTCTTGTCGAGGGATGCCGTGCGGGTTGATGTGAGCCGTCACTGGTCGGGGAAGTAACCAGACTTGCATTCGGCTCTTCAAGTATCGAGTCCCTCCCGTGTCCAAGTCCGAGTCACATCTTTTGAGTACATTGTGTCATCCATCGAGTGAGTCTCCTTCAAATATAATACTGTATTAGAAATACATTCCCAATTTGTGGAAGTTATAACAAGTCCTTTAATTCAACCCAGGTTCTTCAATACCCAGATGAGCCTATATAAAAGCCGCTAGCTGGCAACTGCAGTCTGTAAGCAAACGAGTGTCACAAAGACCAATCATTTTATGTTTTATGGTGTTTTTTTACATTGAGTCACAAGTCAGACAGGTTGAGTCGGAGCCAGTAGGTCAGAGCAGAGCCCTAGTTCTCAAGATGTTGTTTTCGTGACGAGTCTGAACCATAAACATTAGACTCGAGTCGTATTCTATATCAACGTCACGAGTAATGCATTTCTGGAAATCACACCCATACACCCACCACACAGAAAAGCTCCTGAATAAAACATAACAAAAATCTTTAAAAGAATTTTCCTTAACATGTTTTTAAGATTCTTATCAATGGTAAATAATGTAGCGTGATAAGTGATACATTGTTTTATGTTTGTCTATGGAGTACATGTACATGCAAATGGTTAAAAATCTCTGCAATGAAAACAAGTAGCATTTTGTTTCAAACAAATGTACAATTAATACAATAAGACAAACATTAAGCTCATTGCATGAATTATTTTGTTTAATTATCAAACAGTGACAACACATTGGGTGCTCCCCTTTATATAGTGTGAAATTTGCTGGTAATACGCGAATTAATACAATTAAGACAAACATTAAGCTCATTGCATGAATTATTTTGTTTAATTATCAAACAGTGACAACACATTGGGTGCTCCCCTTTATATAGTGTGAAATTTGCTGGTAATACGCGAATTTAGCTTTGCATCTCCAAGGTAACAGTGGCAAGGCTAGGTTGCCTAACCCTACTCATAATCGCTGGAGACTATCCCGCTGTCTTGTACCACGGACAAGAACAATGACTATAGGTTTTCCACGTAAATAACATGATGTGCATGAAGTCCTTTCGAACCGGCCCAGCGCACTGACCACGCTCAAAGTCGTCAAATGGCGTTCATTTTCAGCAGTTGGCCATTTGAAGCCGTTTCAGCGAAGACACATTTTCGGTTAAGGGTGTTGAATTTCGTCTGGTTTATTATATGCAAAGCTGAGTTATTCAGAAAACAAATGTATAGCTTGCTACAACATTTAGTTCTATGTTTGAAACGTGAGCAGACTTTGCAGACAGCTCCGTTGGAATTTTTCTCCACATGTTGTCTGGAATTCCTCAATATTGATCGATGTGTCCCCTAGTCCTTTTGGAGCTTCACAACAAAGTTGGCATGGACGATTTTATATGATCACATGGGCCCCGGCTGACTGATGTCCTCGTATGATCTTTACGAAACACACCTTTCTCTGGCTATACCATTCATTTCCCAGCCATGCATTACGGTGGTTCAAATGCAAACCAATCGGGATCTGAAGTACGTGTTTCGTCACCAAACTTGGTAAAATTCCACGAACTTTCCGGAATGTTAGATTGAATGGAAAATAATATTTTATATCCCAGGGAACCCTATAGTAAATCGTGCGAAATGCAATTAACGCACGGTATGTTTTGGCGATAGACACACTGGCTAATCAAATATGTAGGCCTACATTGAATAAGATACAAACAAAAATCTAATTCTTGTGTAGAAAACACAATACAAAAACAAATCAGTAAATCACGCATTAACGACAGTTAAATATAGTTAATCTCTCTATCTATTTCCTCTGCAGATGCACATATACATAGAACATACATGTACATGTACATACAGTATGTGTTTGCTGTAGGTGGATGGTTGTCTTGCAAATTGACCACAAGAGGGCAGTATTCTACCGCTGGGAGGGCGGAGGCAGCACTGTCAATGTCGTAGCCTGCCCCTTGTGTTAGGTCGTTTGCTTGGTTTCCTTATTGCTTTGGTCCCCTTGTGACACTGGAATGTTTAGCACACAAATAATTACACCGCAAACCGATTGGGTCCAAACCACTGAAGTGCAACTGTCAACACGTTTCGCTTTCATCACAAAATAGGGATGTCAGTCCATGAGGTTGCAATTCTCATACTCTAATCATGCTCTAATCAATGTGAAAACTGTATACATGTATGTGCATACTCATGGGACTATGACAGTGCAGTTCATTCAATCTGATCAGCTCTACTTAATAAACTGTATCAAAACGCAAAATCTTTTGGTAGGCCAACACTACTGGGTGCACATTCTGTCTTCAAGATAATCTCCAACACTTTGTCTTGATGAGAAAGCAACAATCTGCATTTGAAGCAGGTGAGCTCTAAGATAGGGCCATTGCTCTGCTTTCCAAAAGGCCTGTAATAGTGGAGTCTACACAATCTGGCCAGTTTCACACCCAACCGTAAAAAAAGAAGAAACAAATCTTAATCACCTCAGCTAATTACTGGAAATCATTAAATATATCAAAATCTAATTGTACATGTATAATTATCTTGGGCAGGAGACGATTATGTGGGACCAAAACATTAACTTTTATTCAAATAAAGCAAATGAATGACGCAGGAAACATTTTAATGGGTAACTCAGACACTTTCGATGTCCACAGTTGAAAATGAAACCTCCTTTTCAGGCGTATCCGAAACTGCTGAAAATTTAGTATAAAAAGTTCCATCCACTTTGTGTGATCCATGATCTGCGGTGGTCAGGTGCACAACAGATTGTTGTTTGCATCTGAATGGAAACGGAGTGTGATCCCTGGAGATGTATGCCAGTTAATGGTTGAATGCATCTGACTGGTTTGGGAGGGCCACCATCTAAATGCTGGATTGCTCAGATGATAAGAACACTGGTACGCAAAACCAGAGGTTGAATGTCCAAGTAGGTCCAACGGTCTAGTCAAATTTTCTTTGCCAATTTTTCAAATTATTGAGTCAGGTTTTCCTTTATTTTTTGTGTTTGATTTGATAATAGGCTTAAAGTTATTGAGCATACATGTATGTTATCTGAAATTAAGATATTTTCTATTAAGATAATCTATGGATAATCAACTGGAATGTTACTGTTCCCTTTTACTGGGAACAGTAACATGTACATGTACATGTATGTCCAGTCATTACAAGGAGCGATGGAGAGGCTGATTTGGTGGTGTGCTCATCCTATGTCCACGCAAGGGCCTATACATTCGGGCTGACCTCTTCTATGAGAGTGCCGGCTTTTTGGAAGTCTTCATTCTCCTCAAATTCCCGCGATGTTTCCTAGTAAAGAAACAAAAGTAATTCACTAGAGGAGCAAGGGGCACTCACACCTGTGTCTAGTCTTACAGTAGGCAGACAGGAGACAGAAAGTAAGCAATGTACTTACATGACTAAGGTAAGGGCATGGGATTAAATCTACCCTACTTGCTAGTAAAACAGGCCATCAGGCCACCAACTTTACAAGTGACTCAAACTGAGCACTGTTTAAGAAAAATCTAACCAAGTCAACCAAGTTTCTGGAGCAGTTTGAATGGATTCTGCCCAGTAAATTACATTTTTAGGACAGCAAAACTTAAAATGCTTGATACTAGAAGCACAAATGGGTCATTTCAGTTAGTGTTGGAGTGTGGGGCCTTGCATTACTTATCAAAAATGCAAACACAACCCCTGAAAGTGTGGAGGATGCACAGGTGGCTACTCACCAGTAATGTTTGAAGCTCAGAGAAGGCTGTTTTTATTCTTCTACCGCAATCTGGGATCATCATCTTGGACTCCTCAAGAACTTCTTGCTGTATTCATTAGTTTTATAAAAGGGAGTATAACAAACGGTTGTTTGGTTGAATGTAAATTATGGGAAAACCAATTGCTGCAAAATGAGACCAAACAGATTTCTGACCACTACTGTTAACCACTTCGCGCCGGGACCTCCCAAATTGGAGTGCCATTTGTTTTACTATGCGACGGGGCCCTCCGAATCCAGGCACCACTATTGTTCGCATTATAAACAAAGACTCTTTTCAGCTTAGAACAAAGCAATATGAAGCATGACAAAGACACTTTTTGACGCAAGTTGCCACATGAATTGCAAGATTAGCGGCAACAATTGCTCTATTGTGGGCAGTGGAATTCCACCCACATTCTTCACCGCAATCTGTACGCTCATTTGGAGCTGCCAACTTGAAGATTTGACTGCCTGGAGTGGAGGCTAGTCTGCGGTCAGGGACCATCAGTACCATACACGCACACACACACGTCCGTTACACTCCATTGACGACGCACAATGGGCCCCTTTTCGAACGGATAATCTCTTGACAAAAGCCACAACGATGTCCAAATTGTGCCAGGATTTACTCTCATGTCCCCATAGTATACCCTTATCGATTTATTTCACAGAAATATATTGTTCCGATTGTTTCAGCGACATTTGAAAATAATGCATTGTTCAAAAACCCCCGTATGGTGGTCATGGGCACTGGAAGAATGCCTGGCGCGAAGTCGCTGAAGTGGTTAACCTACCTGTTTACGGATGTCATATGCATCCTTCCCTTCAGTCTGCATCTTCTGCACCTTGGCCTCCTGCTCAACAACCTCTTTCTCATACATAGCTTTCTCCTTGACAAGTCTGTAATGTCGGAACAGAATGGTATTCATGTTAAGACATCTGAATTTTAGAGGACATATATGTAGGCGCAATAACCTGGAGAAATAGTCTATGATCAGATCAAAAAAATTAAGGAAAACTGAGTACCGGTAGGTAGGAAGCTTTGAACAAAATTTAAAATACCGGGGTATATGAATATTCATAATTGTTTAGCTTGGACGCTCACAGTGGCAGTCCACTACCAGTTTGAATGAGTTTGACTGTCTTTCATTTAACAATGGTATAAAATAATAAAAGAAAATGATAAAGTTGATAAAGACCAACAAATTTATATGGTTTACTTTATGGCCATTTCCATAGAACTCAGAAGAGAACAGAATCCACATAAAAGTGGCAGTTAAGAACTCATGAAAAAATGAGGTAGGCCAAACTCGTGTGATGAAAAAAGTTGCTCTTTTGGGGTCTATTTTCCTAGGTACAAAATTGGCAGTTGCTTTGAAGCTCCAGTTGTCTTTATTGTTGGTCCTAAAAAAAATCTGAGTGTACCATAATAAACCCCAACATCCGTAGAAAAAAATAATATCACGCAACTTGAGGCAGTCCGTTCTGGCTAAAAATTATGGAGGCTCCTATAGGGCGTCTCGCTTATAAATTTTTTTAAACATATTTTTTATTATTATTTAAAGACAAAAAGTAACATGACCCAATAGGCTTTTATAAAAAAATGGAAAAAATAAAAGGGCAGCTAGAGAAAGTACCAAGAAGGAGGAAATGTGTCTCTGGAGTGACATTGGGAAAGGTCATAACTGAAGAAGCAGTGAGAAAGAGGATTGTGGAGTTTTTTTAAACGTCACAAAAGAAGACATCAACCACTGAACCAGACCAATAATACGTTTTAAGCATAAATTATGAATGATTTGAGGAAAGTGTTAGAAGCAGTGTCGAAAAAAACAAACAAAGGGAAGAATTTTACAGTGCCACACAGCATTTTGAGTTATTTTAAGAATTTATTTTGCGTTTGGCTGCACTGGGACACCTAACTAAACACCACTGACGAAAATAGGTCACGGTGCTTACTGCGCGGTGCGCCGCGAACGTCAACAAAACCGGGTTATCTTACGGAAGTGACAGGCTTGATCAACCTTCTCTATGATTATTCTAATAGTCTGTGGTGTGGAGAAAGTGACTGGGACCTCTTTTAGTGTGAAACTTTCGTCCACATTGTTCAGTTTGAAGAAAAGTCAGTGGGTCTGCAACCGTTGAGCCCTCGACTGTTTCATGGACGCAACGATACATTTAGGAAACAGTCGTGGGCTCAACGGTTGCAGACCCACTGCGCACACGGAACAGTCAGAATGCTATTTATAGAAAAAAGATGGCCGCCTCCTTGTTTTGGCTGTCGCACGGGCGAAACGAAACACCTTCTCGATCAACTGATGGTATTTTTTGCCTTTTTTCCAAAACGTGAGTAAAGCAAATGACCAGTATTACTATTACAAAATTAGAATCCTTGATTCTCACTGAATCAAAAAATGGGCACGTAGGACGGTGATACGGGTATTTTCGGCGGTAAATCTGGGGGTTTGTGTCGGGTAGTTTGTTTCGGTCGAAATGGTTTTTGGCGGTGTGTACATATAATCAGGTTTAGGACACTGCTGGACTTGGACCCTACAGTCACCCGAAACTCAAAATTTCAAAATTCGAGAAAAAAAGGGTGACTTGTCGGGTCCAAGTTACTCGGACTATCTGTGGTGTGGAGAAAGTGACTGAGACCTCTTTTAGTGTGATACTTTCGTCCACATTCAGTTTGAAGAAAAGTCCTTATATCGTCGAAAACCGCTTATTGAAGGATACAGCGGTAACCTCCATGCACTGACTAATCTGTAATCACTATGTAAACACTGACGTGCATCGTACGACACGTTGGCCAGTTTACTTTATGAAAAAAAGTGTCGTAATATTAATATGTCAAAAGTTATGCTATTACATGTACTTACCTTTTAAGGACGCCACTTTTAATCTTTATATTACGAATTATAGGGTCCTGTGCTGCCATGGTTACTGATTTAAACTAGTAATAAGTAGTATATCTTATGACCTAAAAATACTGACGAGTCACTGGCAGTAGCACTAATCACTATGCATGGGGCGCAAAAAGAGATTCGAGATGAAATCTGAAGCACGCCCTCATTTGGAACATTAAGTGGAGAACTAGAGAGGGCGCTAGTCAAAGTAAAAATGGCGACGACCATGCATGCAAAAAGGGCAAATGGAGGCTGAATAATGCTTTACAAGGAAGGTAATTATTCACATTTGTCGACGTTTTCCCATTGGTTTGAATTTGGAAATAGTCACCCCTTTGTATTCAAAAGACATTTTATGCCGGGACAAGACTTTGATAGTGGATAAAACCTACTTAAAATCGAGAACCCAACGCCATACTTAATGCCGGGATCTGTCACGGTGGCTGGGTCAGGCCTCAGGGTACGTCACTCAGTCATGTCATACGTACAATGCAACTACAGTGCAACTGTGCAAGTACATGTACATGTACAAGTACAACTAGTACAAGTACATAATACAGATTACAGTCCTACTAACGTACTACTATACTATTACTAGTACTAGCAGTAGTCTAGTGAGTACAGAGTAGTGTACTATGTACTAGAATCTAGATTACTATAAAATTAGACTGGGCTTTTGTGTTAAGTATTAAGTAATACTCCCAGAACTGTGGGGTTCTACGTCGTCCGCTGCTCTCCCGACTGGAACCCCACAGATAACTATGCTTTGTTTCCTATAGACTTCCGTGTAATGTTCACTAATGCTGTGGCATGGGGATCAGCAGGTTCAAAATAACTCATAAAATACTGCTTCATTTGCCGATTTGGCCCAAGATTTCTAGCAAATGTGGTTTACATACCACGCACCTGTGTGCAACTGTCTATGTGGCGAAAATGTGTCGATTTCCCCCCCAAAATGCGCGAAAACCTCCTGGTTTGAATTTCGTCTGGTTTATTATATGCAAAGCTGAGTTATTCAGAAAACAAATGTATAGCTTGCTACAACATTTAGTTCTATGTTTGAAACGTGAGCAGACTTTGCAGACAGCTCCGTTGGAATTTTCTCCACATGTTGTCTGGAATTCCTCAATATTGATCGATGTGTCCCCTAGTCCTTTTGGAGCTTCACAACAAAGTTGGCATGGACGATTTTATATGATCACATGGGCCCCGGCTGACTGATGTCCTCGTATGATCTTTACGAAACACACCTTTCTCTGGCTATACCATTCATTTCCCAGCCATGCATTACGGTGGTTCAAATGCAAACCAATCGGGATCTGAAGTACGTGTTTCGTCACCAAACTTGGTAAAATTCCACGAACTTTCCGGAATGTTAGATTGAATGGAAAATAATATTTTATATCCCAGGGAACCCTATAGTAAATCGTGCGAAATGCAATTAACGCACGGTATGTTTTGGCGATAGACACACTGGCTAATCAAATATGTAGGCCTACATTGAATAAGATACAAACAAAAATCTAATTCTTGTGTAGAAAACACAATACAAAAACAAATCAGTAAATCACGCATTAACGACAGTTAAATATAGTTAATCTCTCTATCTATTTCCTCTGCAGATGCACATATACATAGAACATACATGTACATGTACAAACAGTATGTGTTTGCTGTAGGTGGATGGTTGTCTTGCAAATTGACCACAAGAGGGCAGTATTCTACCGCTGGGAGGGCGGAGGCAGCACTGTCAATGTCGTAGCCTGCCCCTTGTGTTAGGTCGTTTGCTTGGTTTCCTTATTGCTTTGGTCCCCTTGTGACACTGGAATGTTTAGCACACAAATAATTACACCGCAAACCGATTGGGTCCAAACCACTGAAGTGCAACTGTCAACACGTTTCGCTTTCATCACAAAATAGGGATGTCAGTCCATGAGGTTGCAATTCTCATACTCTAATCATGCTCTAATCAATGTGAAAACTGTATACATGTATGTGCATACTCATGGGACTATGACAGTGCAGTTCATTCAATCTGATCAGCTCTACTTAATAAACTGTATCAAAACGCAAAATCTTTTGGTAGGCCAACACTACTGGGTGCACATTCTGTCTTCAAGATAATCTCCAACACTTTGTCTTGATGAGAAAGCAACAATCTGCATTTGAAGCAGGTGAGCTCTAAGATAGGGCCATTGCTCTGCTTTCCAAAAGGCCTGTAATAGTGGAGTCTACACAATCTGGCCAGTTTCACACCCAACCGTAAAAAAAGAAGAAACAAATCTTAATCACCTCAGCTAATTACTGGAAATCATTAAATATATCAAAATCTAATTTTCTATCCCATGTACATGTATAATTATCTTGGGCAGGAGACGATTATGTGGGACCAAAACATTAACTTTTATTCAAATAAAGCAAATGAATGACGCAGGAAACATTTTAATGGGTAACTCAGACACTTTCGATGTCCACAGTTGAAAATGAAACCTCCTTTTCAGGCGTATCCGAAACTGCTGAAAATTTAGTATAAAAAGTTCCATCCACTTTGTGTGATCCATGATCTGCGGTGGTCAGGTGCACAACAGATTGTTGTTTGCATCTGAATGGAAACGGAGTGTGATCCCTGGAGATGTATGCCAGTTAATGGTTGAATGCATCTGACTGGTTTGGGAGGGCCACCATCTAAATGCTGGATTGCTCAGATGATAAGAACACTGGTACGCAAAACCAGAGGTTGAATGTCCAAGTAGGTCCAACGGTCTAGTCTAATTTTCTTTGCCAATTTTTCAAATTATTGAGTCAGGTTTTCCTTTATTTTTTGTGTTTGATTTGATAATAGGCTTAAAGTTATTGAGCATACATGTATGTTATCTGAAATTAAGATATTTTCTATTAAGATAATCTATGGATAATCAACTGGAATGTTACTGTTCCCTTTTACTGGGAACAGTAACATGTACATGTACATGTATGTCCAGTCATTACAAGGAGCGATGGAGAGGCTGATTTGGTGGTGTGCTCATCCTATGTCCACGCAAGGGCCTATACATTCGGGCTGACCTCTTCTATGAGAGTGCTGGCTTTTTGGAAGTCTTCATTCTCCTCAAATTCCCGCGATGTTTCCTAGTAAAGAAACAAAAGTAATTCACTAGAGGAGCAAGGGGCACTCACACCTGTGTCTAGTCTTACAGTAGGCAGACAGGAGACAGAAAGTAAGCAATGTACTTACATGACTAAGGTAAGGGCATGGGATTAAATCTACCCTACTTGCTAGTAAAACAGGCCATCAGGCCACCAACTTTACAAGTGACTCAAACTGAGCACTGTTTAAGAAAAATCTAACCAAGTCAACCAAGTTTCTGGAGCAGTTTGAATGGATTCTGCCCAGTAAATTACATTTTTAGGACAGCAAAACTTAAAATGCTTGATACTAGAAGCACAAATGGGTCATTTAAGTTAGTGTTGGAGTGTGGGGCCTTGCATTACTTATCAAAAATGCAAACACAACCCCTGAAAGTGTGGAGGATGCACAGGTGGCTACTCACCAGTAATGTTTGAAGCTCAGAGAAGGCTGTTTTTATTCTTCTACCGCAATCTGGGATCATCATCTTGGACTCCTCAAGAACTTCTTGCTGTATTCATTAGTTTTATAAAAGGGAGTATAACAAACGGTTGTTTGGTTGAATGTAAATTATGGGAAAACCAATTGCTGCAAAATGAGACCAAACAGATTTCTGACCACTACTGTTAACCACTTCGCGCCGGGACCTCCCAAATTGGAGTGCCATTTGTTTTACTATGCGACGGGGCCCTCCGAATCCAGGCACCACTATTGTTCGCATTATAAACAAAGACTCTTTTCAGCTTAGAACAAAGCAATATGAAGCATGACAAAGACACTTTTTGACGCAAGTTGCCACATGAATTGCAAGATTAGCGGCAACAATTGCTCTATTGTGGGCAGTGGAATTCCACCCACATTCTTCACCGCAATCTGTACGCTCATTTGGAGCTGCCAACTTGAAGATTTGACTGCCTGGAGTGGAGGCTAGTCTGCGGTCAGGGACCATCAGTACCATACACGCACACACACACGTCCGTTACACTCCATTGACGACGCACAATGGGCCCCTTTTCGAACGGATAATCTCTTGACAAAAGCCACAACGATGTCCAAATTGTGCCAGGATTTACTCTCATGTCCCCATAGTATACCCTTATCGATTTATTTCACAGAAATATATTGTTCCGATTGTTTCAGCGACATTTGAAAATAATGCATTGTTCAAAAACCCCCGTATGGTGGTCATGGGCACTGGAAGAATGCCTGGCGCGAAGTCGCTGAAGTGGTTAACCTACCTGTTTACGGATGTCATATGCATCCTTCCCTTCAGTCTGCATCTTCTGCACCTTGGCCTCCTGCTCAACAACCTCTTTCTCATACATAGCTTTCTCCTTGACAAGTCTGTAATGTCGGAACAGAATGGTATTCATGTTAAGACATCTGAATTTTAGAGGACATACATGTAGGCGCAATAACCTGGAGAAATAGTCTATGATCAGATCAAAAAAATTAAGGAAAACTGAGTAGGTAGGAAGCTTTGAACAAAATTTAAAATACCGGGGTATATGAATATTCATAATTGTTTAGCTTGGACGCTCACAGTGGCAGTCCACTACCAGTTTGAATGAGTTTGACTGTCTTTCATTTAACAATGGTATAAAATAATAAAAGAAAATGATAAAGTTGATAAAGACCAACAAATTTATATGGTTTACTTTATGGCCATTTCCATAGAACTCAGAAGAGAACAGAATCCACATAAAAGTGGCAGTTAAGAACTCATGAAAAAATGAGGTAGGCCAAACTCGTGTGATGAAAAAAGTTGCTCTTTTGGGGTCTATTTTCCTAGGTACAAAATTGGCAGTTGCTTTGAAGCTCCAGTTGTCTTTATTGTTGGTCCTAAAAAAAATCTGAGTGTACCATAATAAACCCCAACATCCGTAGAAAAAAATATCAGGCCTTCATTTTAATAAATACGAGGAGCGCTATAAATTGCTCTCCTTAATTCACTTTGTTGATTTAAGGAGAGCGATTTTTTTCTATGAAAAACAAAAGAAAAAACCCACTCAATTCCAACGACAAAGAAAGAAACCCATTATCATCCCAATTCATGTTTTGTTTCTGTATTAAAATAAAATGCACTTTTTTGTAGCGTGAGTGACCGTCTCGCCAATACTCCTGGAAGTTCCGATCAGGCTTCAGTAGCGCAGCGTACTCGATCGTATGCAGCCATGCGGCCGCTGTGCATGTGCACTGTGCAGTATACAGCGTGTAAAGATGGGTTGTGTCATGTCACGTGCAATGCGTAGGCTGGTTTCGGCCCTACAGCTCCTGTAGTGTCGCTATGGCTTTACTTAGAGGCGGAAACCAAACCTAGACTTGCCAACCTGGTTAACGTCGCGAAGGGAAATCGGTCATAACTAAAATGCAATACTTCCATCGTTCGTCTCCGAATGTTGTTTTCACGTAATTTAATATTTATCCCTTAGTCATTAATGTTGAAAGTGGTATGAATAGAAAGAGGAGAATATAGGCTTCAATTTGAGGATGTTTACAGGGTGCACTAGGCGGCCGGAAAACACGAGTTTGACTTTTTCTCCGCCATTTTAGCTCAATCTGCCGCGGCCGAACGGAACGATTTGGCAAATTTGAACTTCCAATATCTCAAGAAAGAAATGAAAAATCCTTCTCAAATTTTCTAGAATTCTAGAAAAAAACATTTCTTATCTGGTATGCGTACTTTGGTTGACCGCGAAACTCGAAATATCGCTGGTATAAATGTAATAAACATTAGTTTATTTGTTAGAAAACAACTGTAAGGGCTGGCGGAAGTCTACTAATCATTGCATACGTACACGTGCCGAGTGCACAAACTGGGCAGCGAGCGATCACGCACCACGATCGACAAACGATCAGCCTCAACTCAACGTAAAATTAATCACGACGACGAGTACGGTCCCAAAAGCCATTTTTAGAGCAGATTTGGTTGGCAAATGTCTTAAATTTCTGACACAAAACATTTGTGCTTTTAACTCATTTGAACAAAAAACACGTTTTTTAAAAAATCATAATGCTCTCGTTAAATTTGTAGGGAGCGCTTTTTTTTGCTCTCCTTGGAAAACATTAAGGAGCGCGGAGGAGCGCGAGTGCGATCGCGCTCCTTTCGTTTCAAGCCCTGAAATATATCACGCAACTTGAGGCAGTCCGTTCTGGCTAAAAATTATGGAGGCTCCTATAGGGCGTCTCGCTTATAAATTTTTTTAAAAGATATTTTTTATTATTATTTAAAGACAAAAAGTAACATGACCCAATAGGCTTTTATAAAAAAATGGAAAAAATAAAAGGGCAGCTAGAGAAAGTACCAAGAAGGAGGAAATGTGTCTCTGGAGTGACATTGGGAAAGGTCATAACTGAAGAAGCAGTGAGAAAGAGGATTGTGTTTTTTTAAACGTCACAAAAGAAGACATCAACCACTGAACCAGACCAATAATACGTTTTAAGCATAAATTATGAATGATTTGAGGAAAGTGTTAGAAGCAGTGTCGAAAAAAACAAACAAAGGGAAGAATTTTACAGTGCCACACAGCATTTTGAGTTATTTTAAGAATTTATTTTGCGTTTGGCTGCACTGGGACACCTAACTAAACACCACTGACGAAAATAGGTCACGGTGCTTACTGCGCGGTGCGCCGCGAACGTCAACAAAACCGGGTAATCTTACGGAAGTGACAGGCTTGATCAACCTTCTCTATGATTATTCTAATAGTCTGTGGTGTGGAGAAAGTGACTGGGACCTCTTTTAGTGTGAAACTTTCGTCCACATTGTTCAGTTTGAAGAAAAGTCAGTGGGTCTGCAACCGTTGAGCCCTCGACTGTTTCATGGACGCAACGATACATTTAGGAAACAGTCGTGGGCTCAACGGTTGCAGACCCACTGCGCACACGGAACAGTCAGAATGCTATTTATAGAAAAAAGATGGCCGCCTCCTTGTTTTGGCTGTCGCACGGGCGAAACGAAACACCTTCTCGATCAACTGATGGTATTTTTTGCCTTTTTTCCAAAACGTGAGTAAAGCAAATGACCAGTATTACTATTACTGAGTATTACAAAATTAGAATCCTTGATTCTCACTGAATCAAAAAATGGGCACGTAGGAGGGTGATACGGGTATTTTCGGCGGTAAATCTGGGGGTTTGTGTCGGGTAGTTTGTTTCGATCGAAATGGTTTTTGGCGGTGTGTACATATAATCAGGTTTAGGACACTGCTGGACTTGGACCCTAGTACAGTCACCCGAAACTCAAAATTTCAAAATTCGAGAAAAAAAGGGTGACTTGTCGGGTCCAAGTTACTCGGACTATCTGTGGTGTGGAGAAAGTGACTGAGACCTCTTTTAGTGTGATACTTTCGTCCACATTCAGTTTGAAGAAAAGTCCTTATATCGTCGAAAACCGCTTATTGAAGGATACAGCGGTAACCTCCATGCACTGACTAATCTGTTATCACTATGTAAACACTGACGTGCATCGTACGACACGTTGGCCAGTTTACTTTATGAAAAAAAGTGTCGTAATATTAATATGTCAAAAGTTATGCTATTAGTTTTACATGTACTTACCTTTTAAGGACGCCACTTTTAATCTTTATATTACGAATTATAGGGTCCTGTGCTGCCATGGTTACTGATTTAAACTAGTAATAAGTAGTATATCTTATGACCTAAAAATACTGACGAGTCACTGGCAGTAGCACTAATCACTATGCATGGGGCGCAAAAAGAGATTCGAGATGAAATCTGAAGCACGCCCTCATTTGAGATATAAAACCAAACCAACATAATTTTTTATGAAGACTGACCAGAACACCGACCAGCCGCATGTTTTTCTTTACCGGTCGCTGGTTCCCGCCCTTGGCGCGGTAAAAACTAAGGTCCCGTTGGTTGGGAACCAGCTTACTTGGTTGACAGCCAATCACAGCTCTGACTTGCTAGTCTTCTTCACAAGTCTCTGCAAAGGGTTTTTTACGCTCATAGAAAATGGGCGGAGATTAGGCCGTAATGGCCCTAATGAATAAACATTAAAACCCGGCTTGATGTCGGAGGAATTTTCTATTCCCTGATGAGATGTTGCTTGTAATATACATGTACAGTGCACATGTACATGTACATGTAGTGATGTACATGTAGTGTCTTTGTGAATATCCACATTCTGTTAAATTCACGTTATATTCTATGAATCATTCCCTGAAAGTGATAAAAGTATCCAAGTATGAATGTGTTCGTGTTCGGTGTGCACAAAGTTAACGGAGAGTCGGTGAAATCCAAGATGGCGGCGCCCATTGTACGATAAAAACACGAAAGTAACACGAAAGTGAGCCATGTTTCAGCAACGTGTAAAGGCCCCGCCAGCGTCAATGTGAGTGCGATCAGACTTTTGCACGGCAGTGCACACGTACATTGTACATGTACATGACTTTGCGTACAACTACATGTACGTTGCAATTGATTAAACTAAACTTTGCTTTTGTGTACCACTGCCCTGGCACTGGCACTAGGCACTACTCGGGTACTCCCACTACTGCACTAGGCACTACTGTACTGACTAGGCACTAGCCTGCTACTAAGTGCTAGGCACTACCACAGTACCAGTATTACTTACTACAACAGTACTTCTTAGTATACTATTATTACTTCTTCTTCTTCTTGCGTATGAGACCTGCTGCTATACTGCTGTACTGTAGTCTGTACTAATATACTATACAACTTCACGAAGGTGCCGCAACCATTCCACAGTTGCTGGGCATGGGTTGGTCAGGTTAGTGTGGGATCCCATAGGTGGACCGAGCCTGGTGCATTCTGACAGGATGTGGTCCGCCGTCTGCTCAGGAGCACCGCACTGACAGGCTGCTGAGGGGCTGAGGCCCCATCGGTACATGCTGGCACCAAAACGACCTACTCCAGTGCGGAGGCGGTTCAGGGTGACCCACTCTTTTACTATTACTAGTACTACGTACCAGGGCCGTTCGGTCATTGGTGATAAAGAAGAAAAGAATCGAAAAAAGAGGGCAAAGTATGCACAGGATTGGTATCAGTTCAACCTATACGGACCTGTAGATTTAATGAAGAAATTCAATGTGACTTTTTTAAGGTGCCACAAATGCGAAGGAAGCGCCGATCCACTAGGCACTACTTCCACCCCTTCCACTCCATATAACTGCTACCAGTGCTACTACTGTACCGACACTGCTACAACTACAACTACAAGTACAACTTTAAGTTTAAGTAGTAGAAGTAGTACTACTAGTAGTAGTACTACTGGTACTAGTACTAGTAGTAGTAGTAGAACTAGTAGTAGTAGTAATACAACTACAAGTACAAGTGCTAGTACTACTACTACTAGTACTAGTACTAGTAGTAGTAATACAGTACAACTACAAGTGCTAGTAGTAATACTAGCTGACCAAGCAGTTCTATACCTATGCCATGGTAACTGAAAGCATTTTAGTTATTTTACATTGTCTTTAATTATCTTAAGTCTTATATTTTGATTGTCGTTAACTTTAAAGAGCTACAAATTTACCTAAGCTAAATATAAAATTAACAGTATGCCTATGAATTTCCCTGTTATATTACAGCTTCACCTTCAGCAGATACTACTGCTGGTACTGCTACAAGCACTACATCGTCCACCTACTTCACCGATGGCCCGGATCACATCACTGATGATGCTCCTGCTGCTAGTTTGAGTAACTTGGACCCAACAAGTCACCCTTTTTTTTATCAAATTTTGAAATTTTGAGAGACGGGTGACTGTAGGGTCCAAGGATCGTGGCTATGCATTGTGGAAATGTCATCTTTGAAAAATACCCCCAACCGAAATCCACAGATTTACCCCCCAAAACACCTGTGAAACCGTCCCACGTGCCCATTGAGGATTCAGTGAGATTTACAGATTCCAATACTGCTCATTTTGTTTTACTCACGTTTGGGAAAAGGGAGAAATTTCCCCTCAGTTGACTAAGAACGGGTAGACGAGCCGAGTTGGGGTGGCCATCTTGGATTTGAAAACTGCATGACATCACGATGTGCAGGCAGGTCCGGATGGGGAGTGGTCTGCGGAAGTGTGTGCGCACGCTTGCACGCGTTGAGCCCTAAGAATCCAAGATGGCCACCCCAACTCGGCTCGTCTACCCGTTCTCAGTCAACTGAGGGGAAATTTCTCCTTTTTCCCAAACGTGAGTAAAACAATATGACCAGTATTGGAATCTGTAATTCTCACTAAATCCTCAATGGGCGCGTGGGACTGTTTCACGGGTGTTTTGTGGGGTAAATCTGGGGATTTCGGTTGGGGGTATTTTTCAAAGATGACATTTCCACAATGCATAGCCACGATCCTTGGACCCTACAGTCACCGTCCCTTAAAACTTCAAAACTCGATAAAAAGTGACTTGTTGGGTCCAACTTACTCGGACTATCCTGCTGCCGATCTTGGAACAGGTAAAATATGTACGTGTATCTGGCTCTGTGGCTGATTAAAAAAACTAGCTGAGATGTGTTTGATTAATTAAGACGAGTTGAATGTGCCTCTTGATCAAATTGATCCGAAGATTATGACGCATCTCAAGTTCTCGACATGAGACAGTCACTCTTTCCATGATACCCATCTTAGTTCTCTTAGTCTTATACTATAGTTATATTTATAACGGGTAACTTACTCGTCCCATGTCAATCTGCTTCCTACTCCTAGCATCGATTTCACCATGATTTCACCTACCAAGAGACTGAAACTAAAGTGGTATACAAAAAGGTTGCAAACTGCTTACTGACTAAAATGACCAGAATGCAAATCTCAAAAATTTAGTGGGCCTAATGTTTCGATCCAAGCAGGACCCTCTCAAAGACCTTTCCCATTGGATTGTGGCTGGTCGGTGTTTCATACATATGAAGCCTGTGGCTGGTTGGTCTTTCCCATTGGATTGTGTGGCTGGTCGGTGTTTCATACGTATGAAGCCTGTGGCTGGTTGGTCTTTCCCATTGGATTGTGTGGCTGGTCGGTGTTTCATACATATGAAGCCTGTGGCTGGTTGGTCTTTCCCATTGGATTGTGTGGCTGGTCGGTGTTTCATACGTATGAAGCCTGTGGCTGGTTGGTCTTTCCCATTGGATTGTGTGGCTGGTCGGTGTTTCATACGTATGAAGCCTGTAGCTGGTTGGTCTTTCCCATTGGATTGTGTGGCTGGTCGGTGTTTCATACGTATGAAGCCTGTGGCTGGTTGGTCTTTCCATGGAGGTGTTCATACAGAGTTATTTTATCATTAAGTTGGCAAATTTTAAACTAGTGGGCCTGACATTTCGATCCTAGCAGGACTTTTCTCTCTGCGCCAGTGCTAGTGCTACAGTTGCTACCACTACTACTACTACTAGTACTACTACTACTAGTACTACTACTACTAGTACTACTACTAGTACTACTACTACTAGTACTACTACTACTAGTACTACTACTACTAGTACTACTACTACTAGTACTACTACTACTAGTACTATAGGACTAGTACTAGTACTAGTACTAGTAGTACTTAGTTGTTGATTGAAATTATACCTTTGTGCATTGTCCCAAAACATCTTGGGGGTCTACAGATATAAGATGTATTCTAATGAATTGTTAATCTTTTTCTTTGCACTCCATTTCAAAATTTATTATTAAACATAGAATGCCCAATATAAAAAATTGGAAGGCCTGATGTTTCAAACTTAGCAGTAGCAGAACATACCTTTCTCAAAGGCAGACAGAGAAAGGTCCTGCTAGGAGCATCATCAGGCCCTCCAAGTTTGGATATTTGCCGTTGAGTCATTTTAGTCATTTTAGTCTTTGCATATTACTTTTAAAATGTCCAATTTATTTTAGAAAATTGAAAAACTCTCTGACTTAAGTTAAGACGTCCAACTTAATTGTTTTTTCTGGTTTGCTTGCTTCCTCTTTTGTTTGATTTCTCGCTTGTTTGTTGATTGTGTTTTTGTTGGATGGTTAATTTGGGGTTTTTTATGTTCGCAGTGTTGAAATTTTGTCTTTTATTGTTTTGTTCTCCATAGCATGTGCGCTCATTCCATCAGTTTAACAGACGAAAGTGGAGTAAAATACAGAAAGTGGTATTTATCCTTTTTTGTTGCTCTAAATTTGAATATAATGTGTTGCATAAATCTATATATGCATAAATCTGGTCTTATCAGAGGTAGTGTAACCTTTCAGTACAAACAATTTTACAACTAAATTTCAAATGCTTCAGTGAGACTTAAATTTGTTGCAGACTAAGTTCATAAATGTACAAATCGGTTTCACCAATACTTCAATACTGTACAAATACTTCAATACTGTACTGTACAAGTCTTGGTCCAGTCAAAATTTTCTTTCCCAATTTGTTCCCAGTCAGTTTTTCCTCTTCTTTTTTTATTTGCAGGTTTACCATCAAGGGCCAGAAGGGAAAAGAAACAGCCTGTTGTCATGGAAGGAGTATGGCCACCCGTACACGTTTGGTCACAGCTGCCTGCAACAGCAAAGGTTTGTCAAGAGATGTTTCTCCTAGTTTTTGCAGGAACTAGATTAATTATGCTATATACATTCAATCAATCCTTTATCAGAATTAAAACTTTAAAAGTACCGTAATATGATTGTCAATTGAGGTTTTAATAATTTCAACACATAAACGTTCTTGATTTTTTATTTGTTTTTTATTTCTTTTCTGTGTTTAAGTATTTTTATCTTTATGTATGTTTTCACAACATTTTAGTTACCTGTTATCAGTATTCTTCATGATGATATCATGGTGTTGCTTTTTACACATATGCGTGCAGCTAAACTCTGCATTACAATCAAAATACATTACACTTTTTAAACCCTGCCTTTGGGAAAGGTCCTGCTAGGATCCAAACATCAGGCACTCCTAATGTTTGATGTTTGCATTTCTGTCATTTGAGTCAGTAAGCAGTTTCCACTAGTTTCCACTATTTGTGGATATTGCTGTAAATTATTTAAATAAACGTATGAAGTAAATACAAAAAAACTGTTACAAACTGCTAAGTGCTAAGCTCACTGACTGAAGTGACCTGCAATGCATAAATCTCAAAAGTTAGAGGGTCTGACGTTTCGATCTTAGCAGGACCTTTCGCAAAGGCAAAGCCTGTGCCTTTGCCTTTGAGAAAGGTGCTATGACTGAAGCGTCAGACCCTCTAACTTTATAGATTTATATATTTAAAAAGTCATTAATTTCCAAGTTTGCTTGATAACTATGATGCAAGAATTGACATCAATCACATTTGTCAATGTTGGTGACACTTTATCTGTACAAGCAGATAAAATGTTATTTTTCTAATGGGGTTTGACACAGCATCACAATTGAAATGACCAGTTAATATTTCTTTTTTTGTTAACAGCTGTCTATGGGTTTTGGCAGGACATCAATAACAAGCCATGCTGGTGGCCAGACCATGTTCCCTTCCAGTCACCAAACAGGATGTTGGAAGGTGTGTTTCAATAGATGTATAAACAGTTGCTGTTGTTTAGAATAGTTAGATATATAGATTGATATAATTTATCAAAATTCAAACATGCATAACTATTCATCATCATCATTTGGCTACGGAGCAGGCAACTACAAACTCCCTCCAACTGCTACGGTCTTGGGCCAGAGAAGCAATGTGCGTGGCCGTCCCGGTTTTTCCTCTTGTATTTGAACAAAAAGAGCATAACTATTACAGTGACGTAATAGCTGATGATCAAAATTTTAAAAACAGATCTCCGTTGCCATAAATCATGGTGAAACTGTGAATTTGAAATTAAATAAATATGTGCCTAATGTGTTGCAAAATCATTGTCTATAACACATAAAATTAGTTATTAAAAACATTGAGTGATTTCCTTTTATAACTTGCATTTCCCAGGCTCCGAACAAATGTCTTAACCACTTCGCGCCGGGACCTCCGAATCCGGAGGTCAATTGGATTGCCTATGCAACGGGGCCCTCGGAATCCAGGCACCACTATTGTCCACATTCTAAACAAAGACTCTTTTCAGCTTAGAACAAAGCAATACGAATCAGTATAAAGACCCTTTTTGACGCAAGTTGCCACATGAATTGCAAGATTAGCAGCAGTAATTGTGCAATTGTGGGTCTTTTACTGTGGAGGATTGAGGGATACCACGCTGCAGCTGAAAGCACGCGGGGGACATTGTCTTTGCATGCCACACAGCCCAACGATCGTTGGTCTGGCATTGGAATTCCCCCCACATTCTTTACCGTAATCTGTACGCTCGTTTGTGGCCGACCAACTCAAAGATTTGACTGCCTGGAGTGGAGGCTGGAGTCTGCGGTCAGGGATTGTCAGCAGCGTACACGCACGCACACACACACACTTGTCCGTTACAGTCCATTGACGATGCACAAAGGGCCCTTTTTCGAATGGATAATCTCTTGACAAAAGCCACAACGACGTCCGAATTATGCCAGATTTTACTCTCTTGTACCCATAGTATACTCTTATCGATTTATTTCACATAAATATATTGTTCCGATTGTTTTAGCGAGATTTGAAAATGATGCATTGTTCAAAAACCCCCGTATGGCGGTCATCGGCGCTGAAAAAAAACCCGGCGCGAAGTGGTTAATGATAGCCCTGAAAGTAATTTCAATTTGTTTTGTTATATTTTTTTTTCATCCTGCACAATTTTTATAACAATTTAACTATGAAATCTGTGAAACTTCATTATTCAATTGTTTTTCAGGGTCATCACATAGACTTAGTGTGCCCCAACTGGCGGCCATCTATGATAGTTTTGTCAGTTTCAACTGAAAACTGCCCAGACAGCCCTCGGGAGCCAGATGGCCCTTGTGTGCCTGATGACCCTTGTGTGCCTGACGACCCTTGTGTGCCTGAAGGACAATTGCATTTTGTTTTCACAAAACTAAACGTCTTGAAGAGTACCGGTATAACAAATGGTACGTCCCCTGTCTCATAATATGAGCTGAGTTTTGACTTTTATAAAAATAAAAATAAAAAAAATATAGAAAAATCATGTTTTTTTACTATGGCCCCTCAATTGTGGGTATAAAATGGGTCAACTTTCTGTTACTCAGCAGTACGGTATTATTACTTTGTTGCATAGAGGGGATAAATTGTTTTAACTGGAAACCGATCTCACTATTAATTCCTCATACAAATCATATTTTCAGGATATAAAGCAGAGAGACTTTGAGAAAGCATTTGTTTTTACAGTGGAAAGACAGCTTCAGTGTTAGTAAATGTATTTTTATCTGAATCCTTTAAAATAGGGTGTGGATGTCGACAAGGTGATGGTCTGAGGCCTTATTGGTTATTTTTGTTCGCCAAAATTATGTGCATGATGGTTCTTACTGGTAACGTTTAAGGGGAATCCAGGTATAGATGGCAGAGAATAATTATAGACTTTCCCAGTAGGCCTATCCTGATGATACAGTATTATCTTTGGACACTTTAAACAGTTTATTTGATAAAGCTTTAAAACATTTGGGGGATTTTGCGAGCATGGTCGCTTCAAGTCAAGAAATGCCTGAGCATTTGTGTGGACTGTTGGCAGTAAGGGTCGACAGAAAGGTCTAAATGACTATATTAATGTGAATTGGGTTGGTCTACAAGATTACTTTACGGCTCTTTGAATTGATTTTTTCACCAACTTTGATAATATGACGATAATATGTCTAATTGATCAGTGGTCTAGAAGAAATGTAATCGTTCTTGGCCATGTTACCATTGTGAAGTCGCTTATGTTATCCAAATTTACTTTTATTATTTTGCAGTCTCTCCCAGACCCACCTTTATATTTAATTAAATGTTCGTTTGAACCAGTACAGTACGACATTTCATCACGAACCACATACTGATAATATGCAACCCCTTCTCCCACCCTGGTCGCCCTGGTGGTGGTCTCAAAGATACCTATGAATGGAATAAATGTTACCTGAATTGAAAGTGGAAACCTGAAAGTTTTCTTTGACAATTATTTTGTTTCCCAATGTTGTAAGACTTGGACACACTTACACTGTGATGCACTGTTTGTGGACCGTACTCATGATAATTAGAATGATGGGAAAGGTGCTTGAACATTGAAAGGGGAATCCATTTTCTAGTTATTTGTTTGACTAAATTTACCTCCTTCCAGACACGTACAACAGCCAATTATATATATTTGGTCCACATGCACACTCCTTTTTCTGTTAAGCTTATTTTGTGGTGACAGACAGCTAGAGATGACAACAGCTAGGAATGGGGGTAATTGCACCAAAAAACCCAAAACAGATCTAGAAATTGATTTCAAGGCGGCTGAAAAGGGCCAGTTTGAAAAAAAAAAATGCTTGGTAAATACAAAAGCAGCTGTAATTAAATTTCAGTAACATTGAGATGTTGCAATATCTTGATTACCCTTATGTGTAAAGAAAATTCATTAGAAAAAAAAGGACCTATGGAGTATCACAGCATAAAGTATAAAGCCTCCTACGTACTTCCATATCAGTCTTCCGAAGACTTATGTCTGACCCTGTTCAGCCCGAGTCAGTTTATAGGTCCATGCAGTTTTGAGTTTAATTAATTATTAATTGTTTTCAATACATTCATCCATACAATTTCAATACACGATAGTAATACATTTAGTTTTAAAATAATTATTATATAATTACACGTAATACGCACATGTACAGCTACATGTACATGTACATGTACACATGGGCATTACATCTGTATGACCTTACATGTCATGTATAATTTTATATGTACATTACATGTAAGGCCATACAGATGTAATGTCCATCTTCATTGAACAGCGCCCTCTATAGTGAGAGTTAATGGGTGGAAACATGAACAAACTTTATTGAACCATAATAGAACATTGTTACTGGGAGCTGGGACATAGTTATCATTTTGTTATAAATAACCGATAAAGGCGTGGGTATGAATACTGGAATTAATCAATATGTGTGAAAGAAATTTGTCTTATTCTTAAACTTCCTTGTAACTAGTCTACGGGACAGGAGCCACATTAAGCGTAATATTCATACAATAAATATGTCGGTTAAATCTGTCCTGCTCCGGTTGTTGTCTCGGTCCCCGGCGGGAACTATTATTAATTCTGCAGGACATGCTAATTTCTTCATGGGAAGAGCTTAAAAAATAATTTTAAAAAAAAATAACAAAAACGCGGGCATTCCTTCTAAGGGCTATCAAAGTCCTATAATCATGGATTCATTATCCATTGCTATTTGGAATCACGCAGCGACAGAAATGATAATAATTATTATTCACACGATGCCAGCGCAAATCACCTTTACGAATAATGGATTCCGGCTATAGGGGCTGGGGCAGCGGCGACGATGAGTGAGGGATTGCTAAATACATGTACATGTATTCATACAGGATAGTTTACTTCCTATAAGTTCCCAACAAGTCGAATGTATGGTAAAAATAATTGATGTGCCACACTTAATATCAAAACAAGGATAGTGGGCCCTAGCTATTCAACTATTTATGATGCTTTTGGAGATGGGAGAAAGACTGGGCACTACAATGTGCAGGTTTTTTGCGGACATACACAAAAGTTGCTGTAACATACATGTTTATTTTTAGTAGCTTTTATTACACTACAAAAAGTATAATGTGACTGTAATAGCTTTGCAAAAAACTTAGGTAGTCGTAGTTAGAGTTTGAGTGCCTTTGCAATATCAATCCGAGCAGGATTACAAATCTCAAGGAACCTTACACTTTATAGAAAATTCAAGCTTAGATAAAAGTAAAAACATCAAGCCGTACTACATGATATTCAGCGATAAATTAAATATGTTTGCAAATAAAACAAACAATGACTGGGGACTACTAATATTATTTTTTTCACAATGTGGCAAACTTTGACCTGAAATGGAACCCGAGACTTCTGGATTAATGTACTGGCACTCTTACCATCTGAGCTATGGTGGCCTTCCCAAATATAAACCAAATAGTCTCTCTTGGGATGGGTGTGCCGGTCCGAAGCATCTGACCGTTAACTGTCGTATGGCATCACCGCGGCACCAGGGACCACGCCCACGTATTCATTCAGAGGCAAACAACATAATTTGTCTGTTCCAGAAAAGGTCATGGGTGTGGATAATAACGGCAGAGACTCCTTACATGATTCTTTGTTTTTCTGGCTAGCTTCTTCAGTTCATGTACCAATGCTCATCAACATGGTCATTAATTATTTTGTTGTTTCTTTAAGCATCACGGTGCCATTCACGCGCTGATTCTCAGAGTATTTCATGATAATTAACAAAATAAAGATGAAAAACGGATGTATAAACGAAACAAAAACATTAAATGTAAAGGCATTGGCATTTTACCGGTAATGACAGGAAATGCAATCATTCTATTTCCATCTCAGGGCATACTCATCTTAAAGATCACAATGATTATGCAAAGCATCCGGTGAAATCATGTCATTCGAAAATCACCTGCTGGTGAAATATCCTATCATAATGGCAGTATGTTGAGAAATTTCCCAAAGGTCTCTTACTTTTGTAATGTCCTTTTGACGATTTTGCTGATAAATCTGCACAAGCTGATTACATCCAAAGTAGGACTAAGATGGTAATGCGACAACAAATGAAATCAGGAGCTAAAGAAGGAATCAGATAAAAACGTTTTAATTGTGCACAGACAAAATCACATTTTATTAAGGTCACTGACAACTTTTAAAAATTAAGTGATAGCACATGTTCCATAAAATGAAAGTACAGTACATTTCAACACCAACATTGAAATCCAGCAATAAAGCTGTGTTCTTTGTCTTGTTCTTTCTTGTAACGATATCAACTAAAAGTTCTCTGGACCATGCCAATGCTGATCAATTGTTGTCCCTGCAGAGCCCATTATTGACATTTCGCAAGGGAAATTAAATCAACAATTGGATTTGGTCCAGCAATAAATGTACATGTACATGTTTATGTTTGGGGGTTTATTATGCACACAAATCTAGCTCATAACCGAAGTGGAGTGAAAAATGTTGTTAGTATTGTATTAGATGTCTCTGAAAAAAAGGCAATGTTTCCATTCAAAAGGGAGCAAGTTGTTTGCCGGGACATGACATTAATCAGACACCGCATAATTAAAAGGAACAAGAAATTGACACTTTTTATCATAAAAACCCTTAAACAAAGCTTTCTGATTGTGAATGCAATATGTCAGTATCAACTCATGGGTTATACTTGTTCAAAATCAAGTGGTCAAACACCCCAAATTAAAATTTTATTTTGTATTATTTCTATTTCTCTTCTTTTATTTTCTCTGTAATCTTTAAGAGATAAAGAATGTGACTTTGGTGGTATTTCTTTTTTAATTTGGGGAGTATGGTTGTCAACACCATTACTGTTAGTTTTTTTCTAGTCACAAATAAATGTGGAGTAGATAAACATATTACAATTGCATACTAATACATTTTGGAATTTCCACTTGTATAATATACTCCAAAGTGAAAAATGAAAGCGTCATGCCATGCATTTATCTATGCATTTATTTATTTACAATAATTATTTGCACGTAACTCTTGTATTTTAAAACTGTTATTGTTTCAACTTGCAAAATCAATGAAAGAAAATTAAAAGAAATGCAACATTATCTTATTAAATTGTACGCCATCTGTTCATTTACTCTTTTGTGTTTGTTTTAACACTTTGTTTATTGCTTGCCACCCTTTCCTATTCAAATCCACCAGCCATCCGTGAGAGCAGATTGAGAATATCAGCATCAGGATGAACAAAGCCACACACAGGGGAAACTGATGACAGAGCCCTCAATAAATGCTTGTATGTGGCTGGTGGTGTGGCTGTCTCTCCCCTTTCAAAGAAGCTTGTCAAGCAATGACATAAAACTTCCTTGATGCACCCTTGAGCCATCTCTTAACAGAGTGAAATCTTGAGGAGAGAACGGGTGGTCAGGAGTACATTTGCTGTACTTCTCTAGTAGCTTTCTAGTGTTGATGTTGGGAATGAAGACAGTTTCCCTGTGAACATTACTACCAGGAAAGAAGAATTAAAAAACAAATTAATCAAGGTTGTATTTCGGTCAGTAACAGAATGTTTATCATTTTATATCAACTATAATATGAATATGGATATGGATTGCTTGAATATATGGCTTGAAGTTAAAAGATTTCATGGTATTCTTTAAAATATGTAGGAAGCAATGTTTGTCAACTTTATAATGTTATTGGTGTTTCAAGCCAATTGCCACTCTATGTATAGGCTATGAGAAGATGAGAAAATATGAATTGAGATAACTTAAAAAAAAGGGATAGATTAAAGGTTGATGGAAAACATGAAGCAGATATGTAAAAAAATATTTACAATAGATATTGCTTAACATATCATGTGACAGCAAATGGACAATCTGGTCTCATGCACAAACACACCGTTAAGGAGGACAACTGTCATACAGACTGCCATGACATATCCATAGAACTACCTGTTGTCTGGGGAGTGTCTGGACAGCTGTGCACAGCACCATTTCATTTTAACTCACAAAATTTTAGATTCACAAAATAAGAATTATTAGATTCCAACAACATGTCCAGAATTATTACAATAATAACAAAAGAGAAGGGCCTGACAAAGTGATGCAAGCAGTGCCTTTCTCAAAGGTAGGAAGAATTTATAAAAATGGCAAAAATAATTTTAACTGGACCTGGACTTGATCTCCAGAGCTCTGGTTTTGTGTGAACACTGGTAAGCAAGACCAAAGGTCTCATGTTCAAGTCCAGGCCCCCACAAAATTTGTTGAAGGTTCAGTCACCTTTTGAATTAATTTGTTTGACAATTGTGAAGACTTATTTTGTTGATGACTTCTTTGTACATTTCTTCATCATCTGCATGGTTTCCCTCCATGTCGACAGGTCTTTTCTGATGAAAAGGTTTGTGGCGTCACAGATCACCACCTCAGGATTACTGCCACATGTAGCTTGAGGACAAATGAAACTGTCCTGGTAGCGTATGTCAAGGAGATGAAGGAAACCATACCATCCCCACACAAACTTATTGTAATTGATCTAATCTAGATTTCTTACCTTCCATACAGGAACAGATACACGCACTGCCTCATGACAGCATGGTCAATGAGGTAGGTGCCCATATTCAACATAGTGATGCTCACTGATGCACTGCTCATTGGAACACTTCCTGTAGAAAACCAATAAAACAAAAAAGCTTGGATAAGAATGAGAATAAACACTTCTTTTAGGCCAACAGCACCTCAAATCCCAATGTGTTTTTTTTTTAACTGAATTAGTTGGGTTGTGATTTGTTGCGTCAGTCCTTTTTTTTCTTTAACTTGTATTTTTTATTTTTTACTTCAAATAAATTAGGTTGCAAGGTTTTTTATCAGCCAAAATATGTGACCCGGCACAACATAATGAGAAATAACCCCACTTTTGAGATTTTGAGATTTTCTAATGATGTGAAAGAGTATACCATTAGCTTTCAAATGATATCAAAATATCCTCTAATACTTAAAATTTCCGAAAATAAAAAAGAAAAAGAAAATTGATTTGTAATTGAATTGTGAAGATACTTTAACTTCAGGCGTTGTTTACTCAAAAAGTGTTTAGGTGGGATATTCCTCATGTCGTTGTGCCGGGTCACATATATAATACATGTACATGTAGTGTAAAATTGATTTTTTTCCAGAATAACCAGCGTCTTCTTCTCCGATCGCTGGATGTTTTTTTTTTTAAGAGATTGTTTGCTATAATGCTAGTTTTCCCCACACTGTGTTGATTTTCTGGGTTACACATGCCAATAATTACACAAACTTCCAACAATTCATAACTGGGAGTTTGTGCAAATTAAGTGTGCATGAAATTTTGATATGACTTTCCAAAAAAAATACATGTACAGTATTGCAGGAATGTTTGTGGTCCACCCAAACAACAACTTGCTACTCTCAGGAATTATGTAAAGGCCCATCAAGTGGGTTTCCTGTTCAACAAGGCTAACAAGAACACACTTGGGGATATAGAGATGAACTAAGGTCAAATTACAAGAATTAGCCAGGCTGTGGGATTATACCATGGAGATTATACCATCGCCCAACCACTTTCCTTCCTCCATGGCCCAACCTACTCTGTACAGCCATGAAGGAAGTCATACACGTGTAGGCATGGATTTGTACAATTAAGCACACATGTAAAAAGGCAGATTACAATAAATATTCAATAAATGACAACCTTCTTAAATGATTAAAAACATCCTCTCTGCCTTTGAGAAAGGTCCTGCTAGGATCGAAACGTCAGGCCCACTAAATTTTAAGAAAAACATCCAGTATTATATATACATAATTTATGTTACAGAAAAAACATTACCTTCATCTATCCAAATCAAAATCTGTTAGCACAAACTTTGTGTGCCGGTACTCATGATGGCATGGTGAAATACCATCCATTTCAGCTAGCCTGAACAGCTGCTGCATACATGCATGTGTATGTTTCTCTTGTGTCAGGCACTTGTACATCATGTTTGATGTATTCTGAAGCCGGGAAACAAAAACAACAGACCATTAAACAACGACCAGGCACACAATCCAATGGGAAAGACCAACCAGCCACAGGCTTCATACGTATGAAACACCGACCAGGCACACAATCCAATGGGAAAGAACAACCAGCCACAGGCTTCATACGTATGAAACACCGACCAGGCACACAATCCAATGGGAAAGACCAACCAGCCACAGGCTTCATACGTATGAAACACCGACCAGGCACACAATCCAATGGGAAAGACCAACCAGCCACAGGCTTCATACGTATGAAACACCGACCAGGCACACAATCCAATGGGAAAGACCAACCAGCCACAGGCTTCATACGTATGAAACACCAACCAGCCACACAATCCAATGGGAAAGAACAACCAGCTACAGGCTTCACACGTATGAAACAACACCGACCAGGCACACAATCCAATGGGAAAGACCAACCAGCCACAGGCTTCACACGTATGAAACACCGACCAGGCACACAATCCAATGGGAAAGAACAACCAGCCACAGGCTTCATACGTATGAAACAACACCGACCAGGCACACAATCCAATGGGAAAGAACAACCAGCCACAGGCTTCATACGTATGAAACACCGACCAGGCACACAATCCAATGGGAAAGAACAACCAGCCACAGGCTTCATACGTATGAAACACCGACCAGGCACACAATCCAATGGGAAAGAACAACCAGCCACAGGCTTCACACGTATGAAACACCGACCAGGCACACAATCCAATGGGAAAGAACAACCAGCTACAGGCTTCATACGTATGAAACACCGACCAGGCACACAATCCAATGGGAAAGAACAACCAGCCACAGGCTTCATACGTATGAAACACCGACCAGGCACACAATCCAATGGGAAAGACCAACCAGCCACAGGCTTCATACGTATGAAACACCGACCAGGCACACAATCCAATGGGAAAGAACAACCAGCCACAGGCTTCATACGTATGAAACACCGACCAGGCACACAATCCAATGGGAAAGACCAACCAGCCACAGGCTTCATACGTATGAAACACCGACCAGGCACACAATCCAATGGGAAAGAACAACCAGCCACAGGCTTCATACGTATGAAACACCGACCAGGCACACAATCCAATGGGAAAGAACAACCAGCCACAGGCTTCATACGTATGAAACACCGACCAGGCACACAATCCAATGGGAAAGAACAACCAGCCACAGGCTTCATACGTATGAAACACCGACCAGGCACACAATCCAATGGGAAAGAACAACCAGCAACAGGCTTCATACGTATGAAACAACACCGACCAGGCACACAATCCAATGGGAAAGAACAACCAGCCACAGGCTTCACACGTATGAAACACCGACCAGGCACACAATCCAATGGGAAAGAACAACCAGCCACAGGCTTCATACGTATGAAACACCGACCAGGCACACAATCCAATGGGAAAGACCAACCAGCCACAGGCTTCATACGTATGAAACACCGACCAGGCACACAATCCAATGGGAAAGAACAACCAGCCACAGGCTTCATACGTATGAAACACCGACCAGGCACACAATCCAATGGGAAAGACCAACCAGCCACAGGCTTCATACGTATGAAACACCGACCAGGCACACAATCCAATGGGAAAGAACAACCAGCCACAGGCTTCATACGTATGAAACACCGACCAGGCACACAATCCAATGGGAAAGACCAACCAGCCACAGGCTTCATACGTATGAAACACCGACCAGGCACACAATCCAATGGGAAAGAACAACCAGCCACAGGCTTCATACGTATGAAACACCGACCAGGCACACAATCCAATGGGAAAGAACAACCAGCCACAGGCTTCATACGTATGAAACACCGACCAGGCACACAATCCAATGGGAAAGACCAACCAGCCACAGGCTTCACACGTATGAAACAACACCGACCAGGCACACAATCCAATGGGAAAGACCAACCAGCCACAGGCTTCATACGTATGAAACACCGACCAGGCACACAATCCAATGGGAAAGAACAACCAGCCACAGGCTTCACACGTATGAAACACCGACCAGGCACACAATCCAATGGGAAAGAACAACCAGCCACAGGCTTCATACTTATGAAACACCGACCAGGCACACAATCTAATGGGAAAGAACAACCAGCTACAGGCTTCATACGTATGAAACACCGACCAGGCACACAATCCAATGGGAAAGACCAACCAGCCACAGGCTTCATACGTATGAAACACCGACCAGCCACACAATCCAATGGGAAAGAACAACCAGCCACAGGCTTCATACGTATGAAACACCGACCAGGCACACAATCCAATGGGAAAGAACAACCAGCCACAGGCTTCATACGTATGAAACACCGACCAGGCACACAATCCAATGGGAAAGAACAACCAGCTACAGGCTTCACACGTATGAAACAACACCGACCAGGCACACAATCCAATGGGAAAGACCAACCAGCCACAGGCTTCATACGTATGAAACACCGACCAGGCACACAATCCAATGGGAAAGACCAACCAGCCACAGGCTTCACACGTATGAAACACCGACCAGGCACACAATCCAATGGGAAAGAACAACCAGCCACAGGCTTCATACGTATGAAACACCGACCAGCCACACAATCCAATGGGAAAGAACAACCAGCTACAGGCTTCATACGTATGAAACACCGACCAGGCACACAATCCAATGGGAAAGAACAACCAGCCACAGGCTTCATACGTATGAAACACCGACCAGGCACACAATCCAATGGGAAAGACCAACCAGCCACAGGCTTCATACATATGAAACAATCCAATGGGAAAGAACAACCAGCCACAGGCTTCATACGTATGAAACACCGACCAGGCACACAATCCAATGGGAAAGACCAACCAGCCACAGGCTTCATACGTATGAAACACCGACCAGGCACACAATCCAATGGGAAAGAACAACCAGCCACAGGCTTCATACGTATGAAACACCGACCAGGCACACAATCCAATGGGAAAGAACAACCAGCCACAGGCTTCATACGTATGAAACACCGACCAGGCACACAATCCAATGGGAAAGACCAACCAGCCACAGGCTTCATACGTATGAAACACCGACCAGGCACACAATCCAATGGGAAAGAACAACCAGCTACAGGCTTCATACGTATGAAACACCGACCAGGCACACAATCCAATGGGAAAGACCAACCAGCCACAGGCTTCATACATATGAAACACCGACCAGGCACACAATCCAATGGGAAAGAACAACCAGCCACAGGCTTCATACGTATGAAACACCGACCAGGCACACAATCCAATGGGAAAGACCAACAAGCCACAGGCTCCATACGTATATTAAAAACCAAGTGTGTAATTTAAATAAAATAATGAATATTCATGATCAACAACTATACGCGCACATGTACATGTACTGTACACATGTAAAGTACATGTATTGCATGTAATGTACAACACACTCACATGTACATGTACATGTAGTATATGCATACGAATTCCGATTGCACTACTGACAATGACTGGCTCACATACTGCTCCTTTAATCGTCATTATGAATGAATTATTATTCATATCATTGTTCGATGGGGGGATATTCTAAATGGAATGCCATTTGCAAGACACAACAGTATCTTTTACAGGACCCTAACGACTGAATAGAGACTAACACAGTTATACTCATTTCTGCGCATGCGCAAACAGGTACCCCAAAACACTGACCAGGCTGGTAGGTCTTCATATGTGTGAGCCCGTTTATGGCTCCTCATTTGGAACATTAAGTGGAGAACTAGAGAGGGCGCTAGTCAAAGTAAAAATGGCGACGACCATGCATGCAAAAAGGGCAAATGGAGGCTGAATAATGCTTTACAAGGAAGGTAATTATTCACATTTGTCGACGTTTTCCCATTGGTTTGAATTTGGAAATAGTCACCCCTTTGTATTCAAAAGACATTTTATGCCGGGACAAGACTTTGATAGTGGATAAAACCTACTTAAAATCGAGAACCCAACGCCCTACTTAATGCCGGGATCTGTCACGGTGGCTGGGTCAGGCCTCAGGGTACGTCACTCAGTCATGTCATACGTACAATGCAACTACAGTGCAACTGTGCAAGTACATGTACATGTACAAGTACAACTAGTACAAGTACATAATACAGATTACAGTCCTACTAACGTACTACTATACTAGTACTAGCAGTAGTCTAGTGAGTACAGAGTAGTGTACTATGTACTAGAATCTAGATTACTATAAAATTAGACTGGGCTTTTGTGTTAAGTATTAAGTAAAGCCCATTTCACACACAAACCGAAACACTGGGGTCCTTGGTTACAGGCGCCAGTTGTCTGTCACCTCGGTCAGGGTCCTTGGTTACAGGTGCCAGTTGTCTGTCACCTACGTCGTTAGCGATCACGAAGCGAGCTCACACACAACGCTGTCACCAAAACACCAACGTCCCCTGTTTCGGAACTTTACGTGCACTCAGTACGTGTGCAATGATTAGTAGACTTCTGCCAGCGCAGCCCTTACAGTTGAGTTGTTTTCTAACAAATAACTAATGTTTATTACAGTTATACTAGCGATGTTTTAAGTTTCGCGGTCAACCAAAGTGTATTTTCTAGAATTCTAGAAAATTTGAGAAGGAATTTTTCATTCATTTCTTGAGATATCGGAAGATGAACATTGCAAAATTGTACCCTCAAATTAAAGCCTGTATTCCCCTTCTTTCTATTCATACTACTATTCATACCACAATAGTAACGAAGGGAATAATATTAAACTACGCGGAAACAACATTCAGAGACAAACGATGAGTAGCGTATTACTATTATTTTTTGGTTATGACCGATTTCCCTTCGCGACGTTCGCGAGGTTGGCAAGTCTAGGTGTGGTTTCCGCCTCTAGGTAAAGCCATAGTGACACTACAGGAGCAGTAGGGCCGAAACCAGCCTACGCGCGGCACATGTGACATGACACAACACGTCTTTGCACAAACTGTATACTGCACAGTGCACGTGCACAGCGACCGCATGGCTGCATACGAGTTACGACTACGATCACGCTGCGCTATATAGGCTCAGGCCTGATCGGCACTCGGTTACGCTACAAAAAAGTACAATTTATTTTACTACCGAAACCATGATATAGATTGGGATAATAATGGGGTGAACACAGTGCCGGTCAGAAGCATTGTTTTTCACAAGGAGTGGTTGACGGAGATTACCCGCGGTGGTCAGCCCCGTCCGCCCGCCGACCAGCGCAGCTATAACACTGGTTCCAAACATAAACACGCGCAGTGCGCATGCCCAGTGTCCCTGCCAAAACCAGGGTCCGTGGTTACGAACACTGTTCACGTTTCACACACACGATCTGGGCGATTTTGACAAGGGTGCGAAATTTTGTAGGAGGCCTGGACCTCGGAGATAAAAAACCAAGGTCCCTAGCGATTTGTTTCGCAAGGGTCACTTGCACACACCACAGATTTGCGATTTCATGACATGGTTGCGATTTCATCGCCAGGGACCTCGGCGATTTCGTCTAGTGTGCAACGGGCTTAATACTCCCAGAACTGTGGGGTTCTACGTCGTCCGCTGCTCTCCCGACTGGAACCCCACAGATAACTATGCTTTTTTTCCTATAGACTTCCGTGTAATGTTCACTAATGCTGTGGCATGGGGATCAGCAGGTTCAAAATAACTCATAAAATACTGCTTCATTTGCCGATTTGGCCCAAGATTTCTAGCAAATGTGGTTTACATATCACGCACCTGTGTGCAACTGTCTATGTGGCGAAAATGTGTCGATTTCCCCCCCAAAATGCGCGAAAACCTCCTGGTTCGGTTGCAAAATTCAAACGGCAGCTCTGTAACTGGCAGTCTGGTCCCCTGTAGTACGGTATAGCGGCTAGCTGCGAAGACGCACAGGGGACCAGACTGCCAGTTGCGGCGCTGCCGTTTGAATCTTGCTACCAAACCGGGAGGTTTTTGCCCATTTTTGTGGGGAAATCGACATATTTTCGCCACATGGACAGTTGCACACAGGTGCGTGGTATGTAAACCACATTTGCTAGAAATCTTGGGCCGAATGAAGCAGTATTGTATGAGTTATGCTGAACCTGCTGATCCCTATGCCCCAGCACTAGTGAACGTTACACAGAAGCCTATGGGAAAAAAGCCTAGTTATCTGTGGGGTTCCGGTCGGGAGAGCAGCGGACGACGTAGAACCCCACAGTTCTGGGGGTAATTAAGTAAGTGGTAGTGTCGAGTGCAAACCTCGGATTTCGCACAAACCTGGGATTGACCTCGTGTCAAGTTTGCGCAGGAACAATTTGTGCAGGATCGGGAAACGCAAGTTGCACGCTGTAAATGTGCCGCACGCTCGACTTTGACATGAACTGTATGTGCCATAAAGCGCCACGTTAACTAACGCAAGGTGCGCGCTGTGAATGTGCCGACGGTCATTGTCTAGTAAAAACAGCTGTGGGCAAACCTGAGGTTTGCCGGCGCAAATCTAAGCATGCGGGTTGTGCGTGGGGTCGCCAGCGCAAACCTAAGCCTGCGCACGCAAACTGCAGTAGGTGCGCGAGATGGATGCGTAGAAGGTCAATCCGAGGTTTGCGCTCGACAGTAACAACAGACGTTACGGCTGATCACCGTACTTCCTAGTCCGAGTAACTTGGACCCAACAAGTCACCCTTTTTTTATCGAATTTTGAAATTTTTAGGACGGGTGACTGTAGGGTCCAAGGAAAGTGGCTATGCATTGTGGTAATGTCATCTTTGAAAAATACCCCCGACCTAGTCCCACTTACTGGGCCGCTAGTAGCTCCCCTTAAACGAGTTTTGAGATTATCTGTCGCACTAGCGTCCCACCGCGTTTAATATACAAAACCACTAATTCTCAATCTCAACATGCGCTTTAGCAATGAGGCCACGTACAAACCATACTACATGAAGACTGGGTACCAGACGGGGCCTCATTGCTAAAGTGCATGGTGAGACTTCCTTGTGGACACGAATGGAGTTTTCAACAACGCTGATGTCCGATGCCCATATCGGAGACATTTTGTAGGATTTGAGGTCCAAAAATAAATCGTAAGTACCTCTGAAGTACCGCTGAAGTACCATTTGTTCGTCTGGACATGTGTAGAATCCGGCAGGCGCATTTATTGAATCTTTGGACGCGATTTCGGGCACTTTTAAGGCCTTCGGTTGAGAATGAGTGTTTTTGTATATTAAACGCGGTGGGACGCTAGTGCGACAGAGCTTCTAGTGGCCCAGTAAGTGGGACTACCCCAGACCGAGATCCCCAGATTTACCCCCCAAAACACCCGTGAAACTGTCCCATGTGCCCATTGCGGATTCAGTGAGAATTACAGATTCCAATACTGGTAATTTGGTTTTACTCACGTTTGAGAAAAGGGAGTCCCCTCAGTTGACCGAGAACGGGCCGACAAGCCGAGTTGGGGTGGCCATCATGGATTTGAAACTGGATGACGTCACCAGGGCCGGGTGCGGAGTGGTCTGCGGAAGTGTGCGCGCGCGCTTGCACGCGTTGAGCCCTACGACTGTTTCCTGAACCCGAGGAGTGCAAAGCAACGTCCGGGACATGCATTCAAAATTGGGCACGTGTTAATCTCCTATAGCAGTCGGCGCGGAGGTGCCCGGAAGTGTACGGTGACCTTTTTCACCACGAGACTTACACGGTCTATTCTCACTGAAAAGGTTTTATCTTGGAATGGAATAAAAATGGAATGGCGTCTTGAATTCTACAAAAGTTTGAGATGAATGCCCCACTTTCCACATTAAATATCAAAGAGATTGATCCCACATGCAGGTTCATCGGGTTCTTTTTTTCTTTTTTTTCTGGATATTTTATTTCAAGTTAATTATTTGTCTGCCTTGTCTGATGTGTTTTATGTATAGACTAATCCTGCCTGTAGAGTTGCTGCGTTTCAAGGTGGCCAAGAGCACATTGCCTGACCTTCTATTCACATTGAACAAGCATGGATTCCACAGTGGTGGCCACTGTGCTGGACGCATTGACGCGGGCATCCAGCCAGAACACAGCCGTCCTGAAGCCAGCAGAGCAGCAGCTGAGCTCCTGGGAGACCCAGCCAGGCTTCTACTCCGTCCTGCAGACCATCTTTGCTGACCATGGCCTAGACGTTAATGTCCGGTGGCTGGCAGTGGTGTACTTCAAGAATGGTATTGAGCGGTACTGGCGAAAGTCTGCACCTAAGTAAGTTATGGTACTACCTTTGATATGAGCGTTTCCGCTGGACTTACTTTGGTCAAACTCAAGACGATGGTGACTTTTCCATTTTTAGTTTAATGGAAATTTTGACCGAGTCCACTGGTTACTTTTACTAGCCAACCTCTGGCGAGCAAAAGTGACAGAGCCAATTAGTCCAGTGGAAACACGACTACACTCACTACACTCAAAGTGGTTTTGCCTATTTATAAGTGTACCTCAATTGTTATCGTGGTCGACAAAGTCCATCGACTCACGTTGATAAAAAATACAATGCCAACGGCGTATTGTTATAGCGCCACCTTTTGGCCGACCCTTTTGTTGTCAAAAAGATGGCGCCGTATTTGTTTCCCGGCATCGCGTATTCACGTTTAATGTGCCTTATTTTGAAATCAAATGGATTCTTGGATGGTTTTTTATACCTAAGAAGGCAGTAAGGAGGTACGTAGTCTACCTTAACAATAACAAATGTGTGTAAATGTTTATTTGTGAGATTTAAGAACCTAAAATTCTTGATTGTACGAGCATGCATGTACACCCAGTATAAATACATACTGTTTACTACAGTATAATCCTGGAGGTGTGATAATGTCCGTAGCAGAGCTATGCTACAACGTAGGACGATGTATACATCATGTACGATGCATAAGACTTATATAAATTATACGCATACAGACTGATTTGATTTATCCTTTCAATTTAAGTAAAGCAAACTGTTCATTTTATTTAAGAAATTGTAATAGTAAACGTAAGCAATTGATTTATGATCCTTGTTTTATTATATGTTCACAGTTTTTACGGAGCAATTGATGGAGCCAAAATAGAGAAAAAAGAAGAAATAAAATGGATAATTGGCACTAAAGAAATGAGTAAAGGAATCTTTTCAGTGGATGCTACATCAATATTCTTCAATAATTTTGTCATAGTTTTTACTGATGAATTCATAAAAAGTATTTTATTTGGACAATAGTTTTCTTTTAAAAGGTATTTAAATCGTACAAAATGTACCAGTGGTGATCCCTCAGCAACATTGCTTTCTGTTTAAGTCGGCAGTATACATTATACATGTGTATTCACTTTATTGTCTGTCATGTTTAAACAGTGCAATCTCGGAGGCAGAGAAGTCCAAGATACGAGCCCAGCTGATAGCTAACTTCCAGGAGCCTGTAGGACTAGTAGCCACCCAGCTGGCAGTCTTGATCAGCAGGCTAGCACGCTCTGATTGCCCACGCCACTGGCCAGAGCTCATCCCCACACTGCTGACTGCCATACGCCGGCCTGAGCACCTACAACAGCAGCGAGCACTGCTGACCTATCATCATGTCATCAAGACCCTGGCAGGCAAGAGGCTGGGACCAGACAGGAAGCTCTTCCAGGAGGTAGGAGGCTAGGAGCCAGACTGCGAAGCCTTAGCTAGAGCACAGGCTGTTACCTCTGCTGCATATAGCCATATACGTACACGGTCCTTTGAACTCAGACACATATATAGAGGTGTGCCCATATGCATAGCACTGCATCAGTGTAGTCAGCCTGTACTATAATTAGATGAAACTGATGTGATTTCCGTGGTGTATGTGCACAACAATGTACCTTTTTGAATGCCAGTTTGTAGTTTATTGTTGTTATCTAAAGTCTTGATATTCTTATGAGCTGCGCAGTGTCAGTGAATTTCATTTCCATGATCCATACAATGCAATATGTACCTCTCTTGCACAGATTGCTTGTTTTCAGCTTGTTTACCGGTAATAGGTTTGCAGTGGCACCATGTAAATTCTCCTTTGTGAGTAAGTGTGGTTCTGAAAAGAACCGGAGGAACTCAACGTTTCGAACAGTGTACTCTGTTCGTCTTCAGGAGACTGCTGGATTCCAACTGGGAGTGGGGCTTATGTGGTGTAGAGAGGGATCCTGGTGAGGGGATTAGCTCAGTGAAGGGTAAAGGCGGGATCTGTAAAGGTGGGAACAGGGGTTGCTGCACTGGATCCTAGTTGTGGGTATACTCTATGTGTGAGAACCACACAGTATACAGTATACATTATACTTACAAAAGATAATTTACATGGTGTCACTTCAAACCTATTAATCCTGCTATTCTCATTATGCAAACCTTCAAATCTCATTTTGTTTTCAGCTTGTTTTCAGTTTTCAGAAATATTAAGATCCCTCAAGATTGCTGCATGTGTTTTATACAAGAGGGTGATTGGGCAAAGCCTCGAGCGTACAGCACAACAAATCTTTTTAAAGAGCAAAATGATTCTCCATTTATTTACATTGCAAACATATTTCATCTTGTCTGCGTCCTCTGTTGTTGCATCAATAGCTAACAGCCAGCACATTCAGCTTCCTTCTAGAGCTATGGAACAGTCACACGGATGGCTTCTTACATCATGCAAGCAGAGAAGACCATCAGAATATGGCCGTCCTACTAGAACTCAGCACTCTCTCTCTCAAAGGTTAGCATACATCATGTTTCCCACTTTTATTTTCATTGTATTCTTTTGTGTTGTCACTTTAAATTGAATTGCTCATATGATATCCTGAGATGGTTTTGTTTGTCCCCTTCCAAAGGTGCCAGCAAGCTGTAAATATTGACTACTTACCAGCCCCCTGTTAATCACACAAGGAGCACGACCTTTAGGATGCTCAAGTTGCCTAGCAAGTTGTATTGACTATTTACCAGCCCCCTGTAAATCACGCAAGGAGCACGACCTTTAGGATGCTCAAGTTGCCCAGCAAGCTGTATTGACTATTTACCAGCCCCCTGTAAATCATGCAAGGAGCACGACCTTTAGGATGCTCAAGTTGCCTAGCAAGTTGTATTGACTATTTACCAGCCCCCTGTAAATCATGCAAGGAGCACAACCTTTAGGATGCTCAAGTTGCCCAGATGACCCTGAAGTCTTCTATTCCAGGATTGATTTAGGATATCTGTAGTCTTCAATTCTGTCAAGAAGTTACATGGTTTAGGGGGAACTAAACAAAAATACATGTAGTCCAGATATATGCATACACCGTTGTTGGAATCCTGTGCTGATTTGCAATGTATAACCAGCATAATTTAGTGCCAATTTTGTTCATTTTTTCTATTCAATTCTATACCCTTTCCACTTACCCTTTGCATTTCCAGTTCTCCGTAAGCAACTTATATATGGCGTACCCGAGCCTGACAAACATACCGATGCCATGGTGAGTCATTGAAAGGAATGTCAAGACATGCATAGGCAAGCCAGCACTGGATGACAGTAGTCATCTTGAAAACAATGCCATCATTCTTGCCCATCACATAGCAGCTCTCACACTTAGTCTTATCAATTACTTTAGCAGTAATGAAAAGGGGGCTTGTTCTCTGGAGACCTATTATACAGCAGTCAATGGTTCAATTCTTCTGACTTACATCCCTAACCCAGCAGAGGTAGTTGAGTATTGGGGAAGGTTGTCACCTTAGGCCTTGATAGTACAGGTTGAAGAGCATTGGCATGTAACATTAGCTTAACTTCAAATCACTGTTCAGTTTGTGAGTGCTCAGTGTTGATCACGTTGAGCAGGGCAAGCCTCATTGAATTACATTCTCCTTGACTTAAGACGTAAGCATCAGTGGTCCAGTGGTTAAGACGTCCATACTAGAAATCAGGAATCGCCTGTTCGAATCCTGCTCTAGCTGCCTGAAATATTGTCATCAGGCATCGGGCAAAGCACTGAGCACTTGGTGTTGATCACATTGAGCAGGCCAAACCTCCATGAATTACATTCTCCTTGACGCAAACACCATCATGTTATATCTACTGTATGATACATTTTCTTTGCTCAGTATTTATTTGTGTCCCAGTCAGTTTCTTGTCCTTAGTTTGTTAGTCTAATCACTTGGTGGAACTAGAACAGCGAAGCTGCCATGGCTCGCTACAGCCTTTTTATTAACTGTAAACAAACTGAACTAGATGGGAATCAAACTCCTTGCTTGAACACATCAATCATGCTAGGGAACCCTCACACAGGCAAATTACACATGAAACTGAAATTACAAAAAAGTTTATAAATGCATCGGTACCTTGCATGCATGTATGCTACATGTACATGTATAGAATTTTAAAGTGTTTAGGATGTTAAGATGTGGAAATACGCTTCCAGCTACATGTACAATCATCATGCATGTTATAATTAACATACATGTACATGTACTGCAAGTTACTGCAACCAAACTCAGTTCCACCCAATCTCTACCCGAGCCCACATAAACAGTACATGTACAGTCTGGAATATGTACGCGGACGGACGGACATCAGCATTACATAGAATATGTACATGTACAGTATTCTAAAACTTTAACATTTTTATGTTGTCTTTCCTGATAATCAAAGTCTAAACTCTAATTTTAGGTTGCAGAAATTCATGTTATTATATTTCCAAAAAATTAGAAGCACTGAATCGTATGAAGGGTTTCCTATGAATGAAAAAAAACACTTTAACATCTGAATGCGGACGGCCGGACAGATGGATGGACGGACGGACAGACATCGGCATTACATAGGCTCGCACTGCTTCGCAGCTCGCCAAAAATGATCTTCCTAATTATAATTTTCAATAGCAATTCTTGGAATATTGAAGGAATTTATGGTACAATTTTTATTTCAGACGTTACTGCAACTGGTTTTTCAGAGAATACGTCCCATCCTTGAGATACGTAAGTGGCTTTGCAAGGACCAGTCAGCTTTTATATGCATCCATGTTCAGTGATGTCACAAAGTATATTATTGTTGCTATAATTACAAATGTACGCAAGACTAAGGGCTCTACTGTAGCAATTGATTGTGATATTTGGGAGAGATTCATGTTGTTATTTAAGGAGAGGAAAGAAAGGTAGCCCAATTCAAATGAAAATACCTGTACCCAGGGCTTGATTTACAAAAAAAAACAATTTCCATGTTTCCAGTTTCCATGACCTAGACTCAAGTCAAGATCAGGACTCTGACTTGACTTAAGTGACATGAGACTTGATGAAAATACCGTAGACATCTTGTACAATTCTTGGTCTTAGCAACACTCGAGCATGCCCAGACTGAAATCACCAGCTAGAGATTGTTTTCAGACCTCAGGATTTGGGTGTGTGGGTTGATTAAATCTTAAAGGTTTACTTGACTACTTTATTTGATATATAAGGGTAGGTCTATAACTAGTTAATGTGATTTCAGAAAAATGTCAACAGTTGGGAGGTGGGTTTCAATTTCTTAATTTATGGGACTCAAGACTCAACCTTTGTGACTTGTGACTTGGACTTGACCCGGGTGACTCAGGACTTGACCTGGGTGACTCAGGACTTGACCTGGGTGACTCAGGACTTGACCTGGGTGACTCAGGACTTGACCTGGGTGACTCAGGACTTGACCTGGGTGACTCAGGACTTGACCTGGGTGACTCAGGACTCAGACTTGGACTCTGGCTCAATATTTTGTAATTGATACATTGCAATTTGTAGAAGCATTGTTGGTGTTGCTGAATCATTCCGGTTATGTTGATGGACATGGTGGGTGGTGATTGGTGAATACTGCAATGACTGCATAAATGCTTTGCTTAGAAGTGACTTTCAGACAGTGTTATGGAGAAAATATGCATGCTGTACAGAGTACAGACCTTATATTCTTTTGCTATTTCCAAAAATTACTTTGGGTGTTATAGTTTAAAGTTTTTAAAGATTTTTTAAAAATATGTTATATGTTTGGGTTTCTATACAGATCAATGTTTTCTGAGCGCATTACTCAAGCCAAGATATATCTGTGTCTTATTGTTCCTCCTCGGATAATTTCTATGCAGGGGGTAAAACCCAGCCTTCAAACCATCTCAGAGAAAAGCTTGAAAAGAAAGTTCTGCTTTTAATGAAAACAGTAAGTCATTAGTCCAAGCCATGACAGCAAGGACAGTCTGTGTTGGCCATATGCATCCGCTTCTATTCAATGTACATGGACTAGTGTTCTACAAATAAAGCATGTTAACCACCTTTAACCCAGGTTTTAATTTTTTTATTTTTGAAAAGTGTATCAATATTTGAATGATCAGTTCTCCAATGGTTAACCCATTCATTGATCTTGGACAAATCTACTTTGTAGACTATGGCAATGTTCAATTCAATCATATTTTCATTCAACATAATCATTTATTTCTTGACTGTGCATACAAAAGGAATTAAATTGTTAGGGACCTTTATAGGAAAATTCTATAGATCGGTGACAGGTTTGAGCAAGCATACTGGTCTTGTTTTGGCCACACAGCTGTTGGACAGTCAGGACACCTTTCCCCTGGCCTATGTGGCCTTCATCCCTCAGTCCTTACAGCTGAGCGTCACCTATGTCTTCACTGAGGCTGGCAAGGGTCTCCTCTTTGAGCGCTTCATTGTCCTCAACATGAACCTCATCAAGAGCATCATCAAATGTGATTACTATCGGGTGTCAAAGGTCATTGACGACACCAAGGAGCAGGGAGCCATTGAAGCTCACAAGGTTAGAGGTCATATGAATATGTATCACCATTCAACCACTGCAAATGTTACCATATGTGACTCCCTGCAAATAAGTCTGCCAGCAGGCCCTATCAGATACTGTTCCTTCTTTGTGCATTGTTCTCATCAGGCCAAGAATGAGTTTTTCACCGACAGTACACTAAGAGAAATGTGCCATCGATTGCTGTCTCAGTACTTTCTGCTAACGCATGAGGTAAGTCTTTGTAGATGGCAATGGCCTTCTGTGTGCTTTCCTGCATTCATCACTGAGATATTCTTGAATGTCCAGTATGCCTGTAGTGTCAGACTAACTAAAATGATGCTTCATTTGACCTTGATGAATCGTTGATATATTCGTTCTGTTTTGCTCCATTTTTGAGAGCATATGTAGGATATGCTTACTGATGTGAATGATTCATTCATGAGTTGAAGCTCTTTCAATTCCAGGATTTAGAGATGTGGGAGAATGACCCGGAGGGTTTTACCATTGACGAAGGAGGGGAGTCTTGGAAGTTCACGTTGAGAGTGAGTGCATAGTGTAATATGGGAGAGTGTTGGTCAGAGACAAATGCAGTTTCCAAAGGGAGCCATTCCATAGGAGAGTTCTTTACAATTTGGAGTCGATTTGATCAAAGTAGTGAGAAATTTCATCAAGCAAGCAGACAAACAAATGTCAAATGTCTTTTCAAGGGCAAGGGTTAAGTCTAGCCAACTTTGCTCATTCTTCAAGTAATCCGAGTCCCTTGTGTTTGCTATCTCTGTCTCCTGACAGCCGTGTACGGAGGTGTTGTTCCTGGCCATGTTCCATGCTTACCGGGACGTTTTCACCAGTGTTCTCGTGCAAATGGTTCAAAGTGTACAAGGTGAGTGGCATAACCAGATGGGGAAGGGTCTTCATGTGCTAGATGTCAATGCAGTCAGTGGTCTAGGAGTCATTTCTAGATGGAATCCTGCCAAAATAAGCAAGTAAAACAAAATAACCACTGACTCCCTACATACAACATTAGACATAGCAGGAGTAAATAGCATGGACGGTAGGCACCTCTACCATTGGTAGCTTGTTAAACTGTATAAGTTCATCTTGCTTACATAAGAATCATCAGAGATACCATTTCAGTGCATACTTTTCATTACAGCGTTTACAGACACATACTGTCACTTTTGTCCAAGTTTTCAACAAAGACTCTTTTCAGCCCACCACAATACAATATGTAGTGTGACAAAAGCCACACCAATGCCCGATTGTGCCAGGTTTGACTCGCTTGTGTACGCATTGTGCACTCTCATTGATTGAATTCACAGAAGGTATTTTATTGCTCCTGATTTTGTTAGCAAGTTTTGAAAATCTTAAAATTTAGTGGGCCTGACGTTTCGATCATAGCAGGACCTTTCTCAAAGGCAGAGAAAGGTCCTGCTAGGATCGAAACGTCAGGCCCACTAAATTTTAAGATTTACATTTTGGTAATTTTAGTCAGTAAGCAGTTTGCAACATTTTTGTTTATCACCTTAAGTTTTGAAAATGGCACTTCATCCGAGAACCCCCGTGTGGCGGTCATGGGCACTGCCAAGTGGTCCAGTGGGAAGTGGTCATTGAGTCATGTACTGGCAAACCCAAAGCACATAACTGCTGCATGGGATGTGAACCTAGGTCATTGTGTTGGAAGACAAATGATAACAAACTTTAATCATTCTTTTCAGGAATTGTGGAGCCCACTAATATGGAGATGCTTCTCCAGAAAGAAGCAGGTAATCCTACAGACTTTCCTCTGATGTTCCCTCATAGTCATCCATGAATGAATATAAAACATCCTCCAATGAAATTGCAGGATGTGCCACTATGCCCAACAGTGAACCATTCGGCCCCAATTGATTTAGTTTATGGATCCCAGGTCAGAGGTTAATGTTTCAGTGACATTTAAAACGCTTCAAATCGTTCTTTGAAATCTCCTTCACAAAAGCAGAAAAAGAAATGTTCAATATTAAAATGGCTGTCTGTTTACATTATGGTTAAGTCGGTGGCCCTAAAATGTCTCTCTATTTATGTTTATTCCAAGTTCCTCTTTCTCAGAGAATGGTCGTCACACCGTTTTGGTTTGGCCAATTGCCAGTCCTATTGTGAGAATTCCTGTTGTTTCTTGCATTTTCCAACCATTTTTAAACAAGTATTGGCATCTCATGCTCAACATTGGTGGGGCCTTTCCATGATCTTGCGATAATGAAACTACGTTATGTATATAGATCGGTTGCACCTGCGGCCATCTTTGGGGCCTAGTCTTTGTTCCTCTTGGATAGGCAAGAGTGCACTCTTTGTACCTGCATTGTCACTGAATTTTAATAACACTAGAAGGCCCCAAAGATGGCTGCCGGTGCAAACGATCTATTGTCCATGTTTCTAATAAGGGTTCAGTATACTAGGAATAACACTGACAGTACTCACAATGGAAGAGATAGTCAAGGGATTTGTCAGAAATATTCATAGCACATAAGAGGTGTTATTAGTCAAAAGCTTTGATCTGCTCAGATGGCTTGTCTTTCTGTTTTCAGTCTATAATGCCATGGGCCTGGCTGCCTTTGAACTGTTTGATGAGGTAGACTTTGACCGTTGGTTCTCTGATCATCTGCTAGGAGAGCTGAACAACAAGCATCCGGGGTAAGTCCAGATATAATCCATGTACGACTCTTCCCACAACACTTCCCACAGGTCATATGCATTATAGTGTGTGCAGTCATGTGCATCCCACAGGCTCCCAAAAACTTAATACTAATCACTTTTCTTTCTATATCTATCACTGAAAATATGTACATCACAGCACAAAGTCTTGGACTTACATGTACAGTGTACTTTGAAAAGGTTTGACCTTGTCTAAAGGCTTGGTAAGTCAGAGAGGTACATGCAGATTTATGGGATTTCTAGAATACCATGTCATAAATGGCTCTATATAGGGCTTCCTAACAAGGCTGGAGTATACTAAGACTCTGCATACCGGTAAGTGTCATTTCCTATATACACTATATAGTTTTAAGTGAAAGACTGCAGATTGATTTTGTTGTCATTTTGGTTCTTGTATTAAATCTTATGTAAGGAGATGTATCTGGCATCTACTAAGTGTCTCATGTGTGTCCCATGTGCCCAATCATATTACAATGAGAATGTCCTCTGCAGTACATAAAAAAAATACGAATAACATTTATTCAATGTATCGGGGGGGGGGGTAAACAAATTCTGTTGTGATCCTGACTTTGTCAGTATTGATTATTTTTGTCCGGATGATAGTAGGGTCTCCACACAGTGGCTGAGTCTTGATACGTCAATGGTCAAGCTATAAGGTTGTCTTGATTGCTTGCTCCATGTATATGTATTAGGTACAAGGTGATCAGAAGGCGAGTGATTTGGTTGATAGGCTTGGATCAAGCTGTAAGGTTGTCTTGATTGCTTGCTCCATGCATATGTATTAGGTACAAGGTAATCAGAAGGCGAGTGATTTGGTTGATAGGCCAGTGGCTTGGGGTCAAGCTGTAAGGTTGTCTTGATTGCTTGCTCCATGTATATGTATTAGGTACAAGGTAATCAGAAGGCGAGTGATTTGGTTGATAGGCCAGTGGCTTGGATCAAGCCGTAAGGTTGTCTTGATTGCTTGCTCCATGTATATGTATTAGGTACAAGGTGATAGAAGGCGAGTGATTTGGTTGATAGGCCAGTGGCTTGGGGTCAAGCTATAAGGTTGTCTTGATTGCTTGCTCCATGTATATGTATTAGGTACAAGGTGATCAGAAGGCGAGTGATTTGGTTGATAGGCTTGGATCAAGCTGTAAGGTTGTCTTGATTGCTTGCTCCATGTATATGTATTAGGTACAAGGTAATCAGAAGGCGAGTGATTTGGTTGATAGGCCAGTGGCTTGGATCAAGCTGTAAGGTTGTCTTGATTGCTTGCTCCATGTATATGTATTAGGTACAAGGTGATAGAAGGCGAGTGATTTGGTTGATAGGCCAGTGGCTTGGGGTCAAGCTATAAGGTTGTCTTGATTGCTTGCTCCATGTATATGTATTAGGTACAAGGTGATCAGAAGGCGAGTGATTTGGTTGATAGGCCAGTGGCTTGGGGTCAAGCTATAAGGTTGTCTTGATTGCTTGCTCCATGTATATGTATTAGGTACAAGGTGATCAGAAGGCGAGTGATTTGGTTGATAGGCCAGTGGCTTGGGGTCAAGCTATAAGGTTGTCTTGATTGCTTGCACCATGTATATGTATTAGGTACAAGGTGATCAGAAGGCGAGTGATTTGGTTGATAGGCCAGTGGCTTGGGGTCAAGCTATAAGGTTGTCTTGATTGCTTGCTCCATGTATATGTATTAGGTACAAGGTGATCAGAAGGCGAGTGATTTGGTTGATAGGCCAGTGGCTTGGGGTCAAGCTGTAAGGTTGTCTTGATTGCTTGCTCCATGTATATGTATTAGGTACAAGGTGATCAGAAGGCGAGTGATTTGGTTGATAGGCCAGTGGCTTGGGGTCAAGCTGTAAGGTTGTCTTGATTGCTTGCTCCATGTATATATGTATTAGGTACAAGGTGATCAGAAGGCGAGTGATTTGGTTGATAGGCCAGTGGCTTGGGGTCAAGCTGTAAGGTTGTCTTGATTGCTTGCTCCATGTATATGTATTACGTACAAGGTGATCAGAAGGCGAGTGATTTGGTTTATAGGCCAGTGGCTTGGGTTCAAGCTATAAGGTTGTCTTGATTGCTTGCACCATGTATATGTATTAGGTACAAGATGATCAGAAGGCGAGTGATTTGGTTGATAGGCCAGTGGCTTGTGGTCAAGCTGTAAGGTTGTCTTGATTGCTTGCTCCATGTATATGTATTACGTACAAGGTGATCAGAAGGCGAGTGATTTGGTTGATAGGCCAGTGGCTTGGGGTCAAGCTGTAAGGTTGTCTTGATTGCTTGCTCCATGTATATGTATTACGTACAAGGTGATCAGAAGGCGAGTGATTTGGTTGATAGGCCAGTGGCTTGGATCAAGCTGTAAGGTTGTCTTGATTGCTTGCACCATGTATATGTATTAGGTACAAGGTGATCAGAAGGCGAGTGATTTGGTTGATAGGCCAGTGGCTTGGGTTCAAGCTATAAGGTTGTCTTGATTGCTTGCTCCATGTATATGTATTAGGTACAAGGTGATAGAAGGCGAGTGATTTGGTTGATAGGCCAGTGGCTTGGGGTCAAGCTATAAGGTTGTCTTGATTGCTTGCACCATGTATATGTATTAGGTACAAGGTGATCAGAAGGCGAGTGATTTGGTTGATAGGCCAGTGGCTTGGGGTCAAGCTATAAGGTTGTCTTGATTGCTTGCTCCATGTATATGTATTAGGTACAAGGTGATCAGAAGGCGAGTGATTTGGTTGATAGGCCAGTGGCTTGGGGTCAAGCTGTAAGGTTGTCTTGATTGCTTGCTCCATGTATATGTATTAGGTACAAGGTGATCAGAAGGCGAGTGATTTGGTTGATAGGCCAGTGGCTTGGGGTCAAGCTGTAAGGTTGTCTTGATTGCTTGCTCCATGTATATGTATTACGTACAAGGTGATCAGAAGGCGAGTGATTTGGTTGATAGGCCAGTGGCTTGGGGTCAAGCTGTAAGGTTGTCTTGATTGCTTGCTCCATGTATATATGTATTAGGTACAAGGTGATCAGAAGGCGAGTGATTTGGTTGATAGGCCAGTGGCTTGGGGTCAAGCTGTAAGGTTGTCTTGATTGCTTGCTCCATGTATATGTATTAGGTACAAGGTGATAGAAGGCGAGTGATTTGGTTGATAGGCCAGTGGCTTGGGGTCAAGCTATAAGGTTGTCTTGATTGCTTGCACCATGTATATGTATTAGGTACAAGGTGATCAGAAGGCGAGTGATTTGGTTGATAGGCCAGTGGCTTGGGGTCAAGCTGTAAGGTTGTCTTGATTGCTTGCACCATGTATATGTATTAGGTACAAGGTGATCAGAAGGCGAGTGATTTGGTTGATAGGCCAGTGGCTTGGGGTCAAGCTGTCACCCAGTCTACATCCAACCGTCTACCAGGCTGTCTTGCCCCTCCTAGCAGAGGAAGAGGACCTAGTGGTCAGGATTACTGCTGCACACACCCTCAAAATTGATATCCTTTTCAAAAACACTCCAAGCATCCTAATTATAGATAAAGTCTTGTGCTATATAATGCATGTATTGTACATAAACCACATCCTGATTACATCAGGTTATTTATCCATGTCCATGTAGGCCTCCTTTCGTCACTTCTGACGGTGGTGTAGCAGTCGGCACTTCTTGGTGTGGCTTTGGAGAGCCTTTAGATTATAACCTTGTTAGTACTAATCAGTAGAATTAGACACATTGTGGTATATTGCTGCTGATATTTGCCATCTTAAACATTGCCAGTATCTCAGTGTGTATATCTACCATGTTTGTTTCCTATGTCGGCTGAATGCTAATGAACTTGCTGTTAGCTGCATTCTTTTGCATTGGTACTTTCTTAGTCTGTCAAACTATTGGAGGTTGTGAGTTTTGCCTCAATTCCGATTGTCTAACAACTTTCTCATGTGGGTCTCACTCTCAAATGTCAATATCTGATCAAACACCCTTAATGGCTAGCACCAGTGGACGATTTTGAATTCAAGAAAGACAACTTTTTGCCGGTGAGTTTGCAAATATTACTAAATTAGCATTTGATGCCCTAAAAAATGAATGGTCATTAAACTGACTACAGGTGAGATTTAATGCAAAAATGAGATGTGTGTTAGGAAAACTGCATCACAGTCAACAGCATTGGAAAAAAAGGATTAACTCATTTCAGTTTTTAAATTTAACTCATTCTGAAAGTGCAGCATGCATTTTCAGATCTTAGCTTAGAGGATAAAAATGGAAGTGTCAGAATTTAGTGGGCCTGAAATTTCGATCTTAGCAGGACCTTTCTCAAAGGACAAGACAGGTCCTGCTACCGGTAGGATCGAAACCTCAGGCCCACTAAATTTTGAAATTTGCATTTTGGTAATTTTAGTCAGTAAGCAGTTTTCAGCAGTTGTCAGCAGTGGCTAATGAACATTATGGTTTGTGGCTCCTTACAGTATTTGGAATCCAGCTTTGCACTTCTGTTCCAGTTATTGAAGCAAGTCTCTGAGTGTGACACCAAGGTGAGTGTATAGTAAATGCTATGCTTATGGTTTGCTGTAGGATATGCACTTGACCACTTAGTGCCGGGACCTCTGAATTCAGAGTGCTGGGGCCAATTTCTTAGAGCCGCTTAAGCGCCAAAATGTGCTTAAACGCAAAAACTCATGAGCCACAGGATCCCTTTGCCAACCCAAACTTCACTTTTGTTTCAACAAGTCAAAAGCAATGTATGTCAAATTGCAGGGCAGCTTGTAATCCTGCGTACATGAGGACGACTTTTCCTGCTTAGTAGATTTCCACGCTTAAGCGGCTCTATGAAATTGGGCCCTGCTGGTGTTGCTATGCGCTGGGCCCACTGAATCCAGGCACTCCTATCGTCCAAGTTTTAAACAGAGACTCTCCTCAGCTTAGAACAAAACAATGTGTAGCATGACGACAGCCACACAGATGTCCAATATTATTATGGCCAGTTTGACTTACTTGTACACATAGTGAACTCTTATTGATTTTTGGCACAGAAGTTTTTTCTTCCCAATTGTTTAGCTAATTTTTAAAATGGCACATTATGCTAACACCTCATGTGACAGTCATAGGCACTAGGAAGTGGCCCGTTAACCCATGCAGCACCTGAACCTTTAAAATACCATGACTGTATTGGTTTCCAATAGGGAGGTGAGATGTCAGGCTATTCATGGTGAAGGTAGCAAGATGCGAATGGTTTGCAGTCAGGCCATTTATTGATAATCTCTTCTTGTTCATAGTTTGAGTGGCTCTGCAAAGAAGAAGCAGGGCCCATAGTTCTTCTTAAAACCACACATTCAGTGGATTATTCATATCTGGAGTCACTGCAGTCATATCTGGACTCACTTCTCTTAACTAAGAAATATGAGGATTTATCATTATTTGAATGCCCAGCATGTATGCGTCATAAAATCCTTTAATTGGATTTATTTCATTTGTTGTTTTTTATCCTCAAGATGCACATACTTCATGTTTTGTCTTTCATCATTGAGAGAGTAGAGGCACAGGTGAGACCTTTGTTTTGTGACATTTCACTTTCAATTATTCCTCGTTGCGTTTTATGAAGAAACTTTATTCTCATTTTTCAAGTCGGTGACATTGTGCAAAACCCCATTGAGTAGATAAACAAAGCAATGTTGCATAATGTTTATTAACTTCAATGACTCCAATTTGTACAAATACAAGGCCTGATGTTTCAGTCTTCACAACAGCTTTTGAAAATGCCTTTCAGAAATGTCGTACTCCTGCTAGGAGTGCAATGTCATGCCCTTCAATTGTTTAGATTTGCATTTTGGTCATTTAAGTACATGTAAGTAAGCAGTTTGCAACATTTTGTATAACTTTTGAGGAATCCTTTAGTGTTTTTTAAGCTTCAAGTACAGTGATTAATGGCAGACATTTATTGATTGAATGCTGAAGACATAGTAACTTGTGGTAATCATTGCTGACTTACAGATCAGACCTTATGCCTCCAGCCTGGCACAATACTTGCCCCTTCTGTGGGAGGAGTCAGCAGAGCACAACATGCTAAGATGTGCGATCCTATCCACCCTGGTACACCTTGTACAGGTAAGGTATTTGGGACAACTGTTTCATTTAATTGACAGTGGTGAAGTGCCTGACCTGGAATCATTGCTAGAGAAAGATTTTGTATTGAATTCAAAGAGTTTGTCCTACTTGATAAGTATTTAGCAATTCTTGCTCGGTGCTTTACCCAATTGCCTGCTATCATATTATATGATGCAATGCAGTATCCATCGGTATACATATTCTAATCCACCACATGACTTCAACCAGCTCAGTGGTCAAGTAGTCCAGATGTTTGCATTAGATAGTAGGAGATGTACATGTACAGTGTGTAGGTTTGAATCCCACCCGAGCAGTCAGTATTTTGTTCGCATGCAATCAGGCAAAGCTCTGAGCATCAAGCTTTTAGGCAGCCAGCCATGCAGCCGTGATAAGCACGGCCAAATAAAAACAAACACGGCCTAATTTTAGCGTCACGCCTTACACTTTAAAGCACAAGCCGTGCAGCTGTATACCTTGAGAAAAATGATTCTGTATCACTGATAAAATACCTTTACACTACTAGTAGCGTGTGTGTAATGTATACAAAGAACCAATGTAGCACTAGCACAAACAGACAGTCGATAAAATAATCTGTTACGATCCTCTATCCCATTCACGAATGCACAGCAGAGCATGCACTGGAAGCACAATACCTGCTATGAAAAGTTGATTTGTGTCATGTTACACTGCAGCGCGTAGGCTGGTTTCGGCCCTACTGGTCCTGTAGTATCGCTATGGCTTCACCTACACCTAGACTTGCCAACCACGCTAACGTCGCGAAGGGAAATCGGTCATAACGAAAATGCGCTACTTTCATCGTTTGTCTCCGAATGTTGTTTCCACGTAACTCAATATTATTCCCTTCGTCATTAAATCTAAATGAAGAGATTACAGGCTTCAATTTAAGGGTAAAATCGACATATTTGGACGATGTTTACAGGGTGCGCTCGGCGGTCGAAAAACGCGAGTTTGACTTTTTTCTCCGCCGTTTTGGCTTGATCTACCGCGGCGCCACGCGCACGGAGTGATTTTGCAAAAATAATGTATTATTTACAACTTCCAATATCTCAACAAATAAATGACCAATCCTTCTAAAACTGTCTGCAAATCTAGTAAATACATTCTTATGCAGAGTGCGTACTTCGGTTGACTGCGAACTCAAAACATTGCTGGTATAAATGTAATAAACATTAGTTTATTGTTAGAAAACAACTGTAAGGACTGGTGGAAGTCTACTAATCATTGTGCACATGCTGAGTGCACAAACTGGATCGGATGGCGGTCTCGCACCACGATAAACATCAGCCTCAACGTAAATGTAAGCGTGCGCAAATCACGGGGACGAGTACAATCCCAAAAGCAATTTTTAGAGCAGATTTGTTTGGTAAATGCCTTAAATTTCTGACACGAAACGTTTGTATTTTCAACTCATGTGAAAAAGAAAAAAAACAAAGGTGATTAAAATTTCACAGTTTTTGAAAAATCGTCCCCAAGGCAAAACTCAAAAAAATGGAAAAACCCTAGATCTGACTGTTCGGGAATTACAAACGGTAACTGCATATTGGTCGGTAGATTTTGTGCACAAAAGAACGATGTTCCTCCTCAGATCTCCTGTCTTTCCACATCAGGTTAAATATTCGTCATATTGTTTTCATCATATTTTCATCATAACAAGGTTGTACATGATTATAACTCAAGATAACTATCTTGGCACATTCATACAATCGAATTCTGCAATCGAATAATTATACGAATTTGGTAAATAATATTCAATGATCGATCAAATATTCGATTATTCGGCACCCCTAAATGGACCATCTCTGCGTTATGCACTAGGCAATGGATCACAGGTTTCTACATTTCAAAAGTTCATGTACACGGCCTGTGTTTTTTCATACACACCCTGTTCCACCAATCCTGCCTAAAAACCTGCTGAGCATGCACTGCTAACTGCACATTGAGTTGAGCAAACCTTTTTTGAATTACCAGAAATGTTGTAAACATCTGAAAGTAACTCAGTCAGTGTGAGGAGAGCCAGCAGTGCAACACAAATGTTTGTTCTGGCCATCAGTCAGAAGACAACCATATATCCATCCATGTTTCTATCATGTTGAATGTAGTGGGATTTGGTTATGCACAGTTTCACAAAATGAAGTCATCTTGTTGCAGGAGGAGCACTAATATAGAGATGAAGAAGAACAAAGCCAAGTGATTCCTATCCTATATCAGCTGCATAGCTGAGACGCTGCCATTGACCTGAGACTGTCTCTGTGTCCGTTCCTGTGTCACCTCCTTGATGTATTCCTTGCTTGCAGGGCCTAGGGTTGCTGAGTGTAGAGCTGTATCACTTCCTGCTGCCCATCATCCAGTTCAGCACTGATGTATCACAGCCACCCCATGTCTATCTCCTAGATGATGGCATTGATCTATGGTAGGCTGTAGCACATTCCCTGCTTGATATATGCAAGACATGGAGATGCGTCAAACCACAGCATTAACAATGGTCAATTCTCATCCCTAAATGTGTCTGCTGTAGTACTCTTTATATACCTCCAGAACATTTATACACACATGCAAGGACAAGTGATACAGAATCCCTTGCCATTGATATGCAGGTTGCCATCTTTAAGGTGTACGATTGTTGCCAATCAGCGATTTTATCTAGTGTCAAGTTGTCAACCACTATGATTATTTGTGTTGCCTTCAATAGTGGATTTGAAAATCCTGACAGAGTCCAAAGGGATGTGTGGGTGTCTTAAGCACCCCTGATTCAGGTGTCATTGCACTGCTTTAACTGCCAGTTACCTTCAAAGCTTAGTTTGAAGTAAACGCATTGGACCCCTTACTTTTTAATATATAGGGATATTTGGCCATATTTTCAAATAGTTTGTGAATCTGATCTCTGCCTTTGAGAAAGGTCCTGCTCGGATCGAAAGTCAGGCCCACTAAATGTTATAGTTTGTGAATCTGTGATTTAAGGTGGACTTTGCATGTGTTGATTAGTATGTATGTCAGTTTGTACATGCAGACTTCACATGAAGTTCTCTGAGTGCAGAGATATGATATGATCACATTGGTTGCTTTGGTTTGACTCCAGGTATGAGACCATTCAGAATGCACCAGTCATGACCAAAGAACTGCTTCAACTATTTGGCAATATGCCAGCATTATTAGGTAGGTATAGGTTCTGGGCTCAAGAAATATGTGGAACCACTGTCAACATTGATGTCATTTCTCATTCCATCAATCATTCCATTCCATACACTATGTCTTATCATTATATCCAGAACTCATATTGAACTTTCTCAATCCTTTCATTCCCCAACTAAAATTGAATCTTTGTACCACTCAATTGACCCTACCATCCTTTGGTTGCAGTGTTTTTGCATAGAGTACATATGAATTTTCTGGTATAAATTTTTGTGTGATTTAAGTGTTTGAGAACTTGCACTTGAATTTATACCCAAGTACTGTATATTTGTGTATACTTGTACCTGTACTCTGTTTTCTGCCCTGTACTTACTCTGTGCTCATAGCCAAGTACTCGCATGCCTTATCATGCTCAAGTACTTTTGCCTGCACTCATGAGAAAGGAATTCCTGTACAAGAGCTCCTGTCCCTTTGATCCTCCCCACCCTTTTGTTTGTTTTCCCTTTGATCTCCCCTCCCTTCATGTGTACATCTGCATCCCACTCCCTTCCCTTTTGTCCTTCCTCTGTCATGTGTGTCAGGGCTTTCCTTCCCCTGACTGTCTGTGTATGTCCTTGTCACTTTGCCTTTGAGAAAGGTCCTGCTAGAATTGAAAGGTCAGGCCCTGTAACTTTTGAGATTTATGAATTGCAGGCCATTTTAGTCAGTGAGCAGTTTGCAAAGTTTTTTGTTCTATTAACTTTGAGAAAAGTATTTTATTATAATTATTGTTTAATCAAGTACACTTAATTTCAATGTTCAGAAATTAGGAGGGCCTGACGTTTTGATCCTGTCAGGACCTTTGAGAATGATGAACATTGGATTAATTGCTGAACGATTGTGTTTGCTGACAGAGTTGGGATCAGAGAACCTGAAGACATGCTTCCAGATCATCACAGCCTATGTACTTCTTGGTCCTAATGAATTCATGCAGGTACTGTGGACCAGCCAGGGATATGAACAAGGCTTTGAAATTCCTTTGTACATCTATCACTTAAAAACTAAAAACAAGCCAAACCACAAACAGAAAATTCTCTGAACTCTTCTTTTCTACGTTATCTTTTTCTCCGTTTCAATTGCCAAATATTTTAACCATTGACCTTCCCTGTATGCTCAGTGCATTGCCTGAATGCCTGCTTGTAGGCAGGGCGGGTGAAATTGATATCATGATTCATACTGTCTAGTGCAGATGTTGTACGTGTATACACTTATTCACCAAAAGATGTTTGAGGTACGGTGGTTGAATGAATTATATATAGCGGGAGTTGCCGATATCTGTCAAAGGTATTGAATGAATATTACATTATCCGACATATCATGGTCTATGCTCTGTGACTGTCTGCTTCATATGACTATAACTCTATGGATATCTATAGAAGGTTGTTGATTTCTTGAGTTCCCCATTTGTCCTTGTTTTCATCAGAGTTATTCAGGTGCAGTCTTTGCTGGCTGTGTTGGTCTACTGGACAATGTGCGCCCTGAAGGCATTGTCATTGTGATGAAGGTAAGCAAAGGGTCCATACATTTTGTAGTATTCAGCTATAGCTCAGTGTTGGCACTAAACACCAATTACAGAAACATCTCATTGTTAATTCTAGCGCAGCACAGGGTTAGACCCAACCTCAATTCGCTTTGTTTGCACTTGCCTACAACCTACCACATTTCTACATACCTGCACCACAAAATCACTTTCAGTCACATCTATGCATTGTCATTCTGTTCATAGTCTCTGCTATGGTCATTTTGAGAAAAAAGTACTTCTTGAAAGTGAAGTAGCAAAGTTAGCTAACCATGAACTTGAAATCTTGGTTTAAGATGCACTCAAGGATAAGCCTGGTGGTGATATGAACTTAATACTAGTTTGGACACCAGCAGAGCATCATGGTTAATGGCCTATGTCTTGGAATGTCACATTTCAGACTTCAGACCCAGAGTCAATTAAATTTTGGCTTTAAAAGCCCCAAATTTATTAGTCCTAGGTTTAGGCTATGTCGCTGTTACACAAAACCCATATTACAGGTTGTGGTGTGTGGTAGAATTTGCATTGAATAGCTTGCTCTAATACTAACATCATCAAAATGGGTGTAGTAATAATTAGAACACAAGCCCAAGGCTGAGCCCCAAGCCTTCATTTTGTAATGGACATTAAAAGTCCTTACTTGAGCTTTGGAAGTAGGCATCCTTTAAGTGGGCCTTTCATCATCCCTATTGATTCTTCAAGTCCAGGCCACACCGTGTATAGACACTGGAAAGTTGAGCTCAGTTCTCAGTTACAGTGTGTAAACCTTTTGTGTGCAATCACATCACCATTTGTACATTAAAGGCCCTATACAACATCGGTAAAGGTCAAAAGATTGCCACAGTTTGTGTGTTAAACCATAAAACATTCCCAAAAAGCAATACTGCGAAGGTCAGTTTTAGCTCAAATGGAAATCTGAGAAAGTAGAAAAATGCAAAAAAAGTCACGGTTTACGAACCGTTCTGTAGTGTAGGAAATAGTTTATTACTCGCAAGTAATAAGCTACTTGTCGATGTTTGAGTGAAGATTTCTTGAGAAGTACAGCATCCCAGACCATAACATTTCAACATGAGGATTCTATCATGACCATCTACAAATTGTGTAAATTAGAAGGAAATCTGTGGACATCGATGTTTCCTGATCTTCCCAATGTTGTATTGGGCCTTTAACAAAACAAATCACTGAATGACTTGTTGGAAGGAGTTGCAAAGATAATGTCTGTTTCTTTTCATTCACAGCTCATTGAGACAATATTCAAGATGTTTCCAGTTGAGGGGCCACAGATTTTTAAGCAGCTGCTCCCAAAGATTCTACAGAGGATCCTGGGCAAAGAGGTAAACGGTTGCCTCATTCTTTGACACATTCAGTTGAGCTACCAACTCTTACGTTAGTAGATTTCAGACATGGTGTGCTATCAGACTTGTATTGACCTCTGTTTAATGCTTGTTCTCATCCAGGAATACCCGGCGGTGATGTCCATGTACCTGTCTGTCTTTGCCAGGATCATCCTCAAGAACCAAAGCTTCTTCTTCACCTTCATACAGCAATATAGCCTCTCCAATAACAAGCAGGTAAGGGTAGATGTGATCTGATCAATACAGTCCTGTCCTGTCGAGGAGGTGGTCACTCTTGATCTTCAGATGAATTTGAAAGACTAAGGGATTTGGGGACGAGCTGAATGTCAAGTTTTGTTGAAATATAAAGGGAACTCATTCCTACAAAGACGTCCTAACAAATCCTGTATTCCATTCATTGTTTAAATTATGCATGAAGTGTCAAAGTTATACAAAATAGTTTATTATAGAAATACTGTGCTGAGGATGATTGGCCAGTACTTGTAGACCGCAGGTTCCTGTTTGTAAGCACTGGTGCAACTCAAGTTTGTAAGCATAGGTGCATATGACATCATTGACTGACAGTGTTATAGCTAGGGTATTTTTAGTGGTGGTTCAAATTTCACCAACAAGAAGTCGCTCTTGTGAACGAAGCCTCACGATTAGCGACTGCAGTCAAAATGATAGCAACAAAACTTGTATCACATGTACTGTTAAATTAAATTAATTAATCACATTAAAGTGATTAATTAATTAATCAAATTAACTTTACTGCAAGTTTTGTTGTTAGTCATGTACAGTTTATAAATCATTAATAAACAAGTAAACTGAACAACAAAACTTTAAGAATAATGTACATGTTTGAATTGACTGTGTGTGCACATGGTACATGTGCAATGATTAGTAGACTTCCGCCAGCCCTTACAGTTGTTTTCTAACAAATAAACTAATGTTAATTACAGTTATATTAGCGATGTTTCAAGTATCGCGGTTAACCCAAAGTGTATTTTTTAGAATTCTAGAAAATTTGAGAAGGATTTTAATTTTTCATTCATTTCTTGAGATATCGGAAGTTGAAATCTTCAAAATCGCTCAGTGCGGCCGCGGTAGATCGAGCCAAAATGATGGAGAAAAAAAGAGAGTCAAACTAGCGTTTTTCAACCGCCGTCCAAATTTGTCAATTTTACCCTCAACTTGAAGCCTGTATTCTCTGCTTTTTATTCATACATTTTGTACCACTATCAAAATTAATAACGAAGGGAATAATATTAAAGTACGCAGAAACAACATTCGGAGACAAACGATGAAAGTATATAGCGTATTTTAGTTATGACCGATTTCCATTCGCAACGTTACCGAGGTTGGCAAGTCTAGGTGTGGTTTCCGCCTCTAGGTATAGCCATAGCGACACTACATGAGCAGTGGGGCCGAAACCAGCCTACGCACGGCACATGTGACATGACACAACACGTCTTTGCACACACTGTATACTGTACAGTGCACGTGCACAGCGGCCACATGGCTGCATACGAGTTACGACTACGATCACGCTGCGCTACTCAAGCCTGATCGGAACTGCCAGAACAAGTATTAGCGAGACGGTTACGCTACAAAAAAAAGCACAATTTATTTTACTACCGAAGCCAAACATAGATTGGGGTAATAATGGGGTGAATACAGTGCCGGTCGGACGCATTGTTTTTCACCAGGAGTGGTGGACGGAAATTACCCGTGGTGGTCGGCCCCGTCCACCGCCGACCAGCGTAGCTATAACACTGTTGACTGAAGCAATCAGAGAATTGAAGCATTTGTTGGAGGTGGAGAATCAGCCTGTGTTATATTACTAGTGGTAGCTATGTGACAGGTCAGCCAAACAAGCAAAGATTAAGGCTGTGATAGATAGCAGCTCCCAATTTTCATACAGCCACTTAAGCGTGAAAATCCACTAAGCCTGAAAAGTCTTCTTTGTGTAAACAGGATTACAAACCACATTGTGGGTCCAATGTAAGTTTTCTTTGAAATGTATTCTACTTTTCTTTGCTTAGCATGAATCCAAAGTGAAGTTTGGGTTGGCGGGATGATCCTATGAATCATGATTGTTGTTGTGCTCATACATTTTCGTGCTTAACCACTTCGCGCCGGGACCTCCGAATCCGGAGCTCCATTGGCTTGACTATGCAACGGGGCCCTCCTAATCCGGGCACCACTATTGTCCACATTCTTAACAAAGACTCTTTTCAGCTAAGAACAAAGCAATACAAATCAGTACAAAGACCCTTTTTGACGCAAGTTGCCACATGAATTGCAAGATTAGCAGCAGTAATTGTGCAATTGTGGGACTTTTACTGTGGAGGATCACACGGGGGACATTGTCTTTGCATGCCACACAGCCCAACGGTCGTCGGTATGGCATTGGATTCCCCCCACGTTCTTTACCGTAATCTGTACGCTCGGTTGTGGCCGACCAACTCGTAGATTTGACTGCCTTGAGTGGATGCTGGAGTCTGCGGTCAGGGATTGTTAGCAGCATACACGCACACACACACACATGTCTGTTACGGTCCATTGACGACACACAAAAGGCCCTTTTTTCGAACGGATAATCTCTTGACAAAAGCCACAATGCATGGGAATCGTGCCAGGTTTTACTCTCTTGTACCCATAGTATACCCTTATCGATTTATTTCACAGAAATATAATTATTGTTCCGATTGTTTTAGCAAGATTTTAAAATGATGCATTGGTCATCGGCGCTGAAAAACCCCCCGGCGCGAAGTGGTTAAGCGGCTCTATGAAATTGCCCCCGGCTCTCAAGCTCTGCTTGTTCTGGCTGACCAGCTAGTCCAATGCTGCTAGCACTACTCCATCACATCTAATGTTTGTTTACCTCCTGCCCCAGCCTGATGAGGTCTTGAGTGAGCTCCTTGTCGTCTGGTCAGAGAAGATGGATTGGATCACCCAGGCAGAGAGACGGAAGCTAAGTGCTCTGGCTCTCATGGCATTGCTACCATCAAACACAAGGTGGGTACACTCTCCAATGACTGAGTTCAGGGGCCAATCCCACAGTGCCTCTAAGAACCTAATATATGATTACGAGTGAAATGCATTAAGCATCAGGTAAATTCGGTTGTTTACATCAAGGCAGTATTTACCCAGTTTGCAGGTTCCCATGCATCAGCAGCACTACATGGTGCCCAGGTCTGTTGGTTTTACAAGATAATATAACATGACTCGGGAAAAAAGCAGTCTGTCCCAGGATATGAGGGTTCTGACCTGCCAACTTACAATTGCATGGCGCCATTCTTTACAGGATTGTGATAGAGAAGTTTCCGGATGTAGTGTATGCTGTGATTGAAGTCCTCCATGATGTTTGCAGAGAGGAGAATGGGACGCAAGTCGAGTAAGCATTATCTTTACATAAAGGCGTGAAGCCCCTTATAAACCAAAAATGTACCTTACTCCTCATTGTAGCATAATAATAAACATCTTATTTAAGTTGGGCAAACTGGCCAGAAAGTATTACATCACCCCCAGTTTAAAGCACAGGATTATGGACTTTTCCATTTGCAAAGTTCTGCAATGAAAGAGCTCTAGATTTCATCTAATTCATGAATTTCCTGGAAGGTTTTATGATAATAATAATAACAACAATAATAAAGACTTATTATGCGCACATATCCACCTTTCTCTGTGTTCAAGGCGCAGCAAGCTTGAAGACAAAAAGTAGAGGAGTAATAGAGAGAACCAATTAGTCATTGAAAACTTGTGTCATTAGACATGTTTTTGTGGAGAAATTTCTGAATGTGTTATTCAGAGTAAGGGAAATATCAAAGATTGAGAATGGAATCCGACTGATTTCTATCTCCGTGGTAGTTGTCAAGATTGTTGCTTTGTCTGTGCTTTCTGCTGCAGTTATTTAGTCATGGGTGACAGACAGGACCTGGAGGATGAATATGAGACGGAAAATGACAAACGGAAAAGACGGGTAAGTCCTTGCTTTGGATAACATTGCCAACATGGGATGTTGCTCACTGCTTACAGCACGCTGTATAACTTGAAGCCTGTCCTGTCCAGGAAAGTGAAGGTTGACATTTTTACCGTTTGCTGGCACTTAACCATCATCCATAATAGAGATATTTTGAATTTCAGTAATATCTGCTATTTAGGAAGTACTAATTGGGTAGTACATATCTGAAGACCCTTAAAATTAAGGATTAGATGAGCAATGTTAAAGTCAGTCTGCATATCTGTAAAATGAAAAAGGATTCAGTTGCAATGTAAAACGTGTTTGCAAGTGTCCCGTAGTTTACCATAATTGAATCTTAAAAATGTGCTGCATAATGCATACCGGTAGTTACCCACCGTATTTTACTGTTCTGATGGTTTGATGTCATGTTATCTTCCGCAGCTATCACTGAAAGACCCAGTGCATTGTACATCCCTGCGGGACTATGTCATCCTGCAATTCACAGAGTTTGAGCGGGTCCATGGTACCACCACCTTCACTAAACTCATGGAGTCCATTGACTTTGAAGTCCGACAGCAGCTGGAGAACTTTTTTAAATAGAATCTCAATGAGACTGAGAGGCAAGGGGAGTTTGTGGGTTTTTTAGAGCTGGTTAGAAACCACTCCTTAGAGATGAAGGGAGGCAGCTTCAGGCAGTGAGCATTGCAGGAGTGCTGTTCATCTATGTTTTGCAATATAAACCATGGAGTATGCTGTTTGGGTTTTTATTTGGTTTACAAAACCAGTTTTAAAGTGAAAGTGCCCAGTGTGACCAGAAAAGGGACACCTTTCAGGTTTTATTTGACTTTTAATAGTGCAAGGAATCATGCTGGAGAAAACGATGGAGGAGTGGTACCAGACTGGTTTGTTTGTCAACTGAAAAAGAGGAAGGAGAATGGACAAAGGAATGTGTTTGTTGATGGCGGTGGATGAAAGCTACATGTTGAGCAGCCTCTTGGTGTTATGTGCAGAAATGGAGGTACTGAAGAGGACCATAGCTGTGAATAGCATATCTAAAGGTATGAAATGTGAGAAATATCCTCAAAACATTACGAAAGATGGGTGGAAACAATATATTAAAGAGGATGTATCAAGCCTAAATGATTGCTTCTTGATACCCCATGCAATAAAACGTTGGAAGTATACCAAAACAATGTCCTACATATACTTTAGACAGATTTTTTTCCAAAAAAAAAGCCAAGTCACATTGCAAGTGCAACCTATGCCTGAACATGAAAGTGTAGATTGATAATTAATGGGTATGGGGTTTTCCTTTATTATATTTTTTATAAAGTGCCTGCATATTGTGGTGCTATATATATTTATTAGCACTCGTTGTGAACTCATGTTGCACTATTTTAAACTTTGCACCTGGCCAGTTTTGACTTACTTCAGCATGGTATTGTGTCCTGATATGCTACTTGATTCTCCATGTGTCTAAACACGACCTCCAGCAGCAATATAGGTTATGCAGAGTGAGAGGACAATATACCTAATACATGAAACTGTATTACCAATAGACATTTGGACTTGCTCTTTGTAAGGAACTTCATTTTAAGGCATTAGCTCAAACTGTTTCTTGGTTTCAGAAATGGGTCCATTGTAGTGCCCATCTTTACTTTTTAGTTTATTATCCACACTTGGCGTACATGTAGAAACTGGATGAATGTAGGCCAAAGCGTTCTTTATGATTATGCATGGCTATCATTAAACAGTGACATGAACTCTTGTCAAATGCTGCAGTCATTTGTATTTGACAGGACAGCAACTATGGCCTGGTGTTTAGTGGCAAGCTGTGGCACCATCATTAACTACGTACTTATTCTCAAGCTTCATCCATCCATTAAGAACATCTGAATTAAGCCTCAAGTTTAATATGAGAAATTAGTTGATGATTACCGTATGAAGAATGGTGATCAATGTTTTCATAATATCCCATGTTTACAACCATATATATATTTCCCACATGGTTTTACAAGAAATCTTTCTCGGAGTTTGTATCTCACCCAGCAAGCCCAATCAGATCTCTTTTTCCTTTGCAAGCACACAGCTGAATTCTTCCTGTCCATTTTGAATTTTGGATTGTGTTTGGCCTTGTTTAAAGACTTTGTACATGGATCTGTAAGCATACACCTTGCAAGTAATTAACCTTCTTTTGAAAATGGGTTTTACAGTTTATTGTATTCTTATTTTGGTTAAATGTTCATGTGATATTTTGGTTTTGCCTCGTTTTTGTTTGAACTTGATGAGCAAAATAATAAATATATTTTTTATGGGGTGCAAATCAAAATTTGGGGGGATATTGAGATAAAATTCAATTCACTTTTCATCTGTGGTTTTTAATTTTGGGGGTATTTAGGAGACATCCCCACTGATCTGATTTTATTTGCTGCACACTTCTTGAATCAATGTTTTTGTTTAGTCTGCAGATTTCTCCTTTAACTTTTTAACATCACAATATAGGCCTAAAGTTCATAAAATGAAACATTTATCTGCCAGTTTTCATTATCACTGCTCTGTTTATGCTATTTTGATTACTGAACTTATCCTGAAGTAAACAAATTGGTTTCATTCTCATAACTTCTGTACTTCTTTTTTGAAAACTTTACAGTCTATACAATGTGTTGGAAACAATTAGAAAAATAACACAAGTATGCATAGCATTAACCTTTATTTAATATCTATATAACCACAGATGTTGAATGCATGTAAGCATATTTCCACTGACATCATTGAAAGCCTAAATGTATTCTCTGATACTTGGTGTGTTCAGTAATTTACACAAGATATCAAATAATGGATGTGGGCTGGGTAGGTGTCTGCAATTGGAACTCGGAAAAGTGTACTGGCATTGAGAAAGTGGTCTAACTGTGGGTTATGTCAATCATGTGAAGATTTTTATGCTGTAAGCCTTGGTGTCTGACCCAGATAGCATTGAATGGGATGTTTGCACCAATAGTCTATTTTATTAAAAGGTGTTCCCTGCATAAAATCTCAACCCAAGTTTTCATTTCAACTTGATATACATGTACATGTAAGCTGCTAGAGAGACTGATTAGGATGACTGATTTTTATATTGGATAAAGGGATTGCTCGCTACAGGTTTACAATGCCGACATTTGTAATGGATTCTGGCTCACATTCTTCTGAGTATTTGCATGGAGCGAGGAACCTTGCTCTGGGGTATGTGAGGGTTACACAGCTTCTAACTTGCAGCCTAAGCCAATGCTATGAGGTGGTAGAGTACAATACATGGATGTCATTTTTAAGTTTCACATTGGAATTCTGCCTCATTGGATCAGTCTCATTTGTTCCGTTTGTTTGGCACAGGTCTGAAGATCACATTGATTTGGATAATTTGGACCTGGGCCCAACAAGCAGTGCCTTAATTCTCATTGAAGCTACTAAATGACTAAAATATCAGTAACTTGTATAGGGTGGGCATGTAATACATGAAGCACTTGCCTTGTATAATATGTGTAATAAAATATTTACAAATAAAACTCAACGACTAAAAACTCATTCAGAGGCATGTGGGGTAGATTGTTTATTTTATTTGGCAAGAATGTCTTCCACTTCAGCAATGCAACAATACAAACTAACAAAATAGACAGATCATAGGAATGATCTACAAATGTAACATTGCAAAAGGTTTCCAGTTTCCTTCAGATTTCTACTCATGAGTTTGATGGAGAAACATTTCATGGAGGCAATTTTCATTTCATTTCATTTCATTTATTATTTTGCAGGAACACAGGAACATACAAATGGGAATTAAGACAATTAAGACAATTCTTACATAGACTATACATTTAAATGATGTGAGAAACAAATACATGAAACACGAAAACAAACAAGTAACACCCCTGCAGGATTACAAAAAAGCAAACTTAATTACTGTCTAGTTGCTCTCCTAAAGTGCTACATTGTAGAGTTACAGACAAAGTGGGAACGGACAATTATAAATAACATGTAGGACATAAAAAGATAAGGCAACACTTAATAACAGAAAAAAAAAAAAGTGTAAAGAAAAATCTAATTGACTCTAATTACATTGGCTTGAATTCCCGGAGTTAGTAAATGGTCCCTGAGTGATTTATTAAATTGAGATAAACCAAAAACAACAGTATCCTTAACAGATAAGGGCAAAGCCTCCCATAATCTAGGGAATCTATGAAAGAGTGAATGATGAGCAGCGTTTGTCCTCGCCCTCAAATGATGGAATTTAACGGTATTTACATGTCTGGAATTAATCCCGATACAATGATAAATAGGAACATCAAAATTATTATAAAGACATTTTACCACAAACATCAAAGAGAGGAAGTGTAATCTATTATTTAAAAATGGTAATCCTAGTTGAATACACCTATCAGAATATGCAATGTCATTATCATGATTTATGAGAGCCCTTCTAGGCAGACCAAGACAGAAGCGAGTAAAGCGCCTTTGAACTCTTTCCAGAGAATCCTGTAGTGTGGTGAGAGCTGGGCACCAGACTGGAACTGCATATTCTAGTAATGGCCGACTTATAGAGCGATAAAGTGTGGCAAGAATTTTGGGGTTTCTAGACTTAACAACTCTGCCAAAGAAACCATTTAGTCGAGTAGCTTTGGAGATGACTGAACTAATGTGTTGTTTCCAACTTAAGTCCCTAGAAATTATAACACCAAGATATTTGTAACTTTCAACTCTGTCCAGGACATGATCACCAATTGTATAAACTGGACTTGGAGGGTTTCTAGAACGTGTTACTGTCATAACTTTACATTTTCCAGAATTTAATTCCATATAATTGAGATTACACCAATTATGCAGGTGTTGCAGGTCATTCTGGAGTGCTAGCTGATCATCTTGATGTTTTATGGTTCTGTAAAGGACAGTATCATCAGCATACTGCCTGAGATTTGACTGCACACAAAAGGGCAGGTCAAAAGCAAAAATGTTGAATAGTAAAGGCCCAAGAACAGATCCTTGAGGCACTCCAGAATGAACTGCAGCCCAGTCAGAATATGATCCCATAAACTGCACCCGCTGGGATCTGTTAGTCAAGTAAGACTGAAACCAGTTCAGCAACGACCCGCAAATTCCATACTTATGTAATTTATTTAAAAGAATATGATGGTTTACACGATCAAAAGCCTTAGACCAGTCCAAAAAAATTGCATCAATACGAGGTGGATTAGTAGCATCCAAGATATTGGCCCAACTATGATATAAGGTGGTCAGCTGAGTGACACACGATCGTTTAGGAAGAAAACCATGTTGAGTGGGTGAAATTATCCCCCCTTTATACATATGATTAATAACATGTTTAGAAATTATTCTTTCAAGAGTTTTTCCCACAACAGAACATAGTGAAATCGGCCTGTAGTTGGACATATTATGAGCATCACCTGATTTGAAGAGAGGAACTACGTGTGCCAATTTCCATTCATGAGGTACAAGACCAGATGTTAGCGACATATTAAAAAACTTAGTTAGTGGAAGAGCCAAACTGTTACATGCTAATTTGAGGAGCATTGGGGAAATACCATCAGGTCCAGCGGATTTATACATGTTCAGCTGTGATAGCAGCTGTTTTACTTCTGCAGTATTAGTAGAAATGCATCCGAGACGAAAGTTAGTGATGAAGTGATCACAAGAAATTTCAATATGATTACATGAAACATTACTAAAATTACTCTGGAAAAGGTGATTAAAATTCTGAGCAATACGTGTTGGGTCTCTCAAATTACCATTGTCACTGTGGAAACTTCTAACTGCACTTTTACAGCGTTTACTATTTACAAAAGACCAGAATTGTTTAGGATTAGATGCAGAATTAAAAGCCATGTCATGAACGTAACTACAATAAGATTGTCTTATTAAGTATTTGACATCATTACGTAATTTTTTATACTTTTCCCACAAATTAATGTTAGTGCCACTGCGAAGAGCTGCCTTATATGCCCTGTTTTTCTTCCTTGATAAACTTACAATTTCAGATGAAATCCAAGGATGCCTCTTTCTACCGTTCTGCTTAGCAATAGGGACAATGTCACTCACGGCTGCAAAAAGGAGATCTTTGAATATATCCCAGGCATCATTATTATTAATATCATCTGAGGAAAAACAAGTATCCCATGGAACCATATTCAAAGTATCACATAGAGCATTAATATCAGCCTTTTTGTACTGATAGATGGACCGATTCACAGTTTTGTAGTCGTAGGAAGTACATAGTTGAAATTTGACACCCAAATGATCGCTGTTTCCCAGGCCAGGATGAACACCAACTTCTGTAAATAAGTTACGTCTGTTTGTAAATATCAAATCTATAATGGAACCCTGACTAGAGGGTAAATTACCTTCATGAGTGGCAAATGTCACCAATTGATCCAAATTAAGAATGTCAGTGACAGAGAGCAACTTATGAAGTGCAGGTGATAACATGGGGCTAAGATTATCAGTACTTGATAATGCCTTAAAATCAATGTTAAAATCACCAAGGATAGTAATGGCCAAATATTCATGAGCGAAGGGCAATATTTTCTCAAACACACTCTGAAATTTATCATAAAACTCTACAGAGGAATTAGGAGGTCTATATAAACAGCCCAACAACACTTTGCCATGTTTGGTACAAATTTCAATAAACAATAATTCAAGATCAGCATATTCAAAGGAGTATTTACGAACTGGAGATAAATAGTTTCTTACTGCAACAAAGACACCTCCGCCATGCCTGTTACGGTCTTTTCTGAAAATACTATAGTTACAATCAGTCAGTTCTCCATCGGAAATTGTGTCATCGAGCCAAGATTCAGTGATGAATGCTAGATCGTACTTGTTCACATTCAACTCAGCCTGGAAAAGTTGTAGCTTGTTCACAATGCTACGAGCATTGAATAAGACTGCACTAATGTTTAGTATGGATGATGACTGCTCTGTACTGGAAACAGTTTCTGGATTCTGTTTGTGGGGGTCAGTGGACGAGTCCTGAGATGAAGGGCCTGGATTGAGTTCAACATCCCCCCCCCAGAGCAACTTGGTGGAGTACATTAAAAGTAGAGGTTGAGTTGCAGTAGTAGGTTACAGGGCGTCTACAAAACCTACGATGAGGATGGTGTCTGTAGTGTGGAACAACAGGCAATCGTGAAAAACCCTTGTAGGCTGCATACCAGATCAGGGTGCAGGTATGTGAAGGGGGAAAGCCATGGTATGGAGAACAAAAGCCCCCATTCAAACTGCCAGATCCCTGGAAGTGGTCATCTCTGGTACAGGTGAACAGACTGGCATGACAGAATGAGCAGAGTGGGCCATGGTATGGAGAACAAAAGCCCCCATTCAAACTGCCAGATCCCTGGAAGTGGTCATCTCTGGCACAGGTGAACAGACTGGCATGACGGAATGAGCCATGGTATGGAGAGCAAAGGCCCCCATTCAAACTGCCAGATCCCTGGAAGTGGTCATCTCTGGTACAGGTGAACAGACTGACATGACAAGGGTCAGCTGGAGTGGTACAATGGAGTTGTTCAAGCATGCAAGAATGCCCATGTGAATGTAGAACTCTCAGCTCAAAAACTCCCAGAAGATGAAGAAAATTCTGATAATAACTGGTCAAAATCTCCCTCGGTATAGCTGGAAGCTGTGACCAAACCAGACCAGTGGAATCAGCAATTCGAGCTCTATCCAGTAGTGTATAGCCTTCACCATCTTGCAACCCCAAGACAGCAGAAATTTGAAGAAGAAACAGAGCCTTAAAAAGGGCATGCTCCATGCTCCATTGATCCATTGATTCATTGATTCCAATTACTGCAATACCCTCTTCTTCCAATCGACCCTGTTGATGTTTTTCCCCATCACAAGCCAGTCAGCCTCTTGATAATTCTACTCTGCTCACTCCTGTCAACTTGCTCGTAGTTTGAAAATTCAAGTGAGAAGGTTGCTGTGCCCGACGTAAGACTTCGCAGTGAGGTTGAATAGCCCTGTGGATACACACAAACAAATTGCAGCACCTTACCATTGATCATGCAATGTGAAAAGAGATTTGAAAGTAGGGAGTGAGGGTTTACACCATGGCACTTAACCCAACCTTTGGAATCCCAGAAACTCAAATATTGTCAAAAAGGTTTCAACTGATGTTTCATTTTGCATCCAGACTTCAGTGTCCCTGGGCCCATCACTTTGTTTCTCCTTGTCAAACCATAAATTTCACAAAATCGTTTGCATTTGGTTTTTGAAATTACAGATGGCCAAACTGATGTGACACAGCACCCCTAGGGTTATCTTTTCTCTGATTCCATCCATGTGAATACTCACCAGCATCTCTGCAAGTGGTGACCTTGCAATCAAAACCCTGCTATCATCCCTGGTTTCTATGGCAATGACCTGACCTCTCCTTGCATTCAAGTCACCTAGCACATCCCCTAGCCTGGACTCACTGGTGACAATCTGCCAAGGTGTACAACAATAAAACCCAAGTCTTATTCAACAAAATCTATTATAAAAACCTTGCTGACATTTCTTTGAATGATAATTATGATTCTGAGACCAACTACTTTGAGCCTGGACCTCCAAATTCGGAGCATTGGTGGTGTTACTATGTCCCAGACCAGGGCTCTCTGAAACCAAATTCTAAAAAACAAAGAATTCCTGTCAGCCTACCTCAAAGCAATACTTAGCATGCCAAACACATGGTTTGATGGAGAATGCCACATGCATTTCTAGAATAGCAACAGTAATTGCACTATTGTCTGATGATTGTGGGAATGTAACTGTGGATGATGGAGGGATAGTAAGCAGCCATGCAAGGCAGTGTGCTAGCATTTCCCACAGCCAAACAGTCACCGGACAGACAATGGAAAGCCACCTATTGCCTCCACTGCAAAATGCACATTCAGTTAGATTCATCCACCTGGCGTGGAGGCTAGTTTATGGTCGAAAGGTATCAGGACAGGTGCTACTCAGACACAGTACATATGCATGGTAGTGCTACACTCCACTGCACTACACACAATGGGCCCTTTTTTTCTTGCTGCTGATCCTTTGACAAAAGCCAGACAGCAGTCCCAACAATTGTCTTAGGTTTGACTCACAGGAACACACTGTGCTCTAACTGATTTACTTCATAGATATATTTGCATGCTTTCCAATTGTTTAGCAACTTTCTTAAGTGGTACATTTTTCAGAAACCCCTGTGTAGTGGTCATAGGCAATGAAAAGTGGCCCGGTCCAGGAAGTATTTTGAGTAAAGAACTTTTGGTGAGAATTGTTTTCAACTACAGGGCGACAAAAGTTATCTAATACACAATGTAGCTTGGTCAAAATCCGTGTGAATGTTTGCCTGATGTTGGCTGCCGGCATTGTTGTAGTACATTACCCACCTCCAAATTCATCATAGGTTCCAGTATGTGACATCCTGCACTCTTGAGGGCGCTGTGCAAGCACTGTGTCGCACATGCAGAGACAATAGCAGGTGCAGTTCCTGGACTCATCTCCACACTATCCAGTGTAATATGGATGTTAATGACAGGGACCCCAATCACAGGACCTGTAAATGATGCACATTACATTTACCTCTATGCTCGACAAAACGTTTTAACCAAGGGTATTCCACATATCATGAAATTATCAGTGTTTTTCCATAACTTAGATTCAGAGTACACTAAAATAAGAGTTTTCTTCCTTGCCCAATAAGAAAGTTAAATGTCCAATCAATCGCATAATGATTGCAGGTTTTCATGGTGAGAGTAGCAGAATAAGTGATACACGGAACACCATGCAATTTCTCTTCTGTGAGTGTGTGTGGTTCTGTGTGTGATGTGAGAGTTCCTTCGGCTCTTTTCAGAACACACACTCAAAAAAGAGAAATTGCATGGTATGGTGTTATCGCAAGTTTATCACTCAACATGCTGTCTGTTTAGCACCCATCTTCAGTTTGCTATAGGGACTTTTTACATTCAACCCTGCACAAAGTGGATTTCAAGGGTACAAAACGCTACCCTAATCCATTACAAATGGGCCTGTTTGAAAAGTAGAGTACATGTACACTGTACAGTATATGAATTGCTCACAGTTGGAGAGGAAAACTGCTTGCTCAAGCTTCTATAATACCTTCTGTCTAAACTTCTCCAAAAAAGTTCAAAATGTGTGATCAAGATCTATTAAGGAAAACAATTGCAGGAATGGGAGGGACCAGTAATACATGTACATGTGTGTACGGGTTGCAAGCATTCTGACCTTGTTGGCATGCTGACATCACTCCATTCCTAACTGACTCGATCACATCCTGCACACAAGTCTCCGTGTCCAAGCCTTTAGCTAGGTCAAAGGTCACTGGGAGATTGGACTCCTTGTTTGGCTTTATGGACAGCGTGACAGTTGCTAGGTGATGCTGGCCACCAATGACACGATCAACACAGGCTGTATTACAATGTATGGAAAGCAATAGGAACATACATGTACATGTACAGGAGCTGATTTATCATGTTCTGATTACTGTTTACCCAGTTTCTCAGGAGTACTCTCTCTTTTGTGCATCTTCCCTGTTTAAGTTCTGAAGTGATGACTTTTCGCAGGTCTGAACTTGCATTAATATGGAGAACAGAAATAATAGAGAAAAAACAATACATTTCTTTGTGACACACAATTTACACAATAGCCTGCTACCTTTTTGGAGGAAAATTTATTTTAAAAAAAGTTTTCAAAGTGTTAAATCTAACCACTTTTGAAATAAGAAAGCAAAAAGGGAATCTATCTACAGAGAGGCCTCTGCCTTTGAGAAAGGCTAGGATCGAAACGTCAGGCCCACTAAATTTTAAGATTTACATTTTGGTAATTTTAGTCAGTAAGCAGTTTGCAACATTTTTGTATATCACCTATACAATTTCACTTATTAAAGTCAGCATTTGCAATACTAGGGAGTGACTGTTTTGTATCTGGCCTCTCTGCATGCTCTGTCTATAATTATTCACTATTTTTGTGACACCAAGCACATCCTGAGGCCAGTCATGATTGCTGCCATTTCTCAGCCTAGTGATTTTCAAATGCTCTAATACTCGGACTGACTGGATTCTTTGAATCTTACTTTGTTTAGTCACCTCCTGGGATATCCTTTCCCTGTAGGAAATCTGCAGTGGGCCTACGTCTGCCTCAATCTTGTATTCCTTCTGAATGCGGTCTAAGACTATTTCTAAGTGAAGCTCTCCCATACCCGACAAGATCATCTGTGATAATTACGCGACAGAGAAAAAACAAGAACACCATTTGAACCAACTAGATAAATGTCACCTCAGGGATGTAAACCTAACAAGATCTGTACAGTGAAACGTCGCAATAACAAACGCCAATTTAATGAACATTCGGCTATAATGAACATGCCCTTTGGCTCCCGATTTCTGTGTACAAAAAGTGTGGCCGCAACTGCTATAACGAATGACCGCTATACCAAACAATTTGTATGGATCCCGGGATGATAGTTATAGCGACGTTCCACTGTATTAATATTCTTGTAGAAGAATTGCTTCTGACTGGTGCCCTATTTGGGAAGGCCACCATCTAAGGGCTGGATAGCTCAGATGGGAAGAGCGCTGGTGTGCAAACCAGAGGTCTTGTGTTAAAATCCTGGTACAGTCAAAGTATCTTTTAATCTTTTTCAACAAATTCTTGTACATTTAATACATCCATTTGTTTAAGCTTATGATGATGTTTCCTTCACCTGGCCAGTGTCACTGTCCGTTCGGACTCTTAGGCTGGGGTCTTCACGCTGCAAACATTGCAGGGCTCTTTCCAAATCTATAAGAAAAATGAACACGATTAGTTAGCAATTAACATAAAGACCGCTCACAGATCCAAGCCATAATCCTGTGAGAGGATTCTAACCATGAACATTCTTTAGGTATTCACTAGAAGAAACCTGACTCATGCGGAAAATAAAGCCTTGACTTTTTTAGAGTATCGTAACCCTTGTGGAGACTATTGCCAACTTTGCTGCATGAGGTGCAATGCAAACAGCTGGTACACGTCCCCAAATTGTCAAGTGATGTCATTGATTGTCAGCTTTATTCTCCACAAAGACAAGTTTACAGGGCCATCAGATTAGCCGACAGTTGCATTGTTAGTTTCATGTTGGTAACAAGTCAAACGCGGACAGGTATTGTCCAGAAAATCAATTAAGGTGACTTCCAACATGCCAGTAGTGACTACTAGTCCAAGATACCCTGGTACATTGTGCAAATTACTGTGTGAATTTGTGCAAGTGTCCTTCATGCAATTTCTATTGCAAATAAACTGTGTTGGGTATGACTTATTTCCAGCCAAATGAAACCAGTATGGCCATACAAGATTCACTGCAGAGGAATTTTAACAATGGCTCCCTGAAACATCTTACATCAAGCCCAATATGAGTATACAGTGTAGCTTGAGCCAGGGTAAGATGTGGATCCAAAAGGAATGGATCTGAAATGAATCATGATTACCAAGATATGACAAGTAATGAACATGGCCTAAGCATGACAAGTGACAGTGCTAAGCAAGCCACACACCTGGTTGGTAGGCCTGTGAGGCTGGCTCTATGGTGCAAAAGAAGACGGGTTCAGGTACATCCAGGCTCTCTAGTACAGCAAGCTGCTCCGACCACTCTGGCTCCTTGGCAGACTTGCTGTATCTTTTCAAGGCTCTCTGCGCTGCATTCAGAGCTGACTTGGACGACACTAATGTGTCCCCTGTAACAGTCTGCCTCCATCCGTTTGGAAAGGAATACAGATGGTGAGAATCAATCAGATCAAAATGATCAAAGAAATTCAAGCCTTGACCTAATTGACCTGCAAACAAAATGGCCTCAATGCTTTAGACAGATCCAAACCAATTTGGGATATTTTGTTGGTGTATTGTAGCAAGATTCCAGGGGGACTATTCTTATTTCAACATCAAACTACTAACACCATTAAGTTATTTGTCATCATTTTGCAAGGATCCATTCTCCTTCTATTACATGTACGTGTAAGTGATATTGGTGACCTGAATGTCCCATTCCAATGTGCTAGAAACCATTTAGTTGACTACTGTCCATTCACTCCGAGTTGAGCTTGACCTCTGCCTCAATTGCCTCGATCCTCCTCCAGGTACCAGTAACCACAGCTACTGGTAGCCTATCCGGAGTTGTTATTAGGGCCGTTCCCACTACGAAAATAATCGCATTTTGAAGCACGATTCAAAAACAGGTTTTTATTGGTTGAGTCCTTACAGGCAATAAAATCGCATAGCAAATAATCGTGAGCCATTAGCTATGTGGTCGCACTGTGCGTGCGGCATTCCTGAAAGATTCACAAACCCTGCGCTGCACTTCCTGGCAGTAAGCTACTGGCAGGAAATGCCATGCGTGCGCAATGCATCGTGGAATTTAACAAACCGGTGCGATTTGAGCGGAGCGTTCCAACACATATCGTGTCGCAAATAAACACGATTATGTGAACAAATCTCACTCTTAGTGGAGTCCGAATCATGATTCAAATCCCACTAATAATCGTGTCCACACACGCTAAGAAAAGTGGAGTTTGCATCGCAAATCAAATCGCGATCCAAATATTCGCGTTTATTTAGTGTAGTGGAAACAGCTCTATTGCCTGTCAGTGAAGGGTGGCACCAAACTCCACATAGAGCATAAACAACAGAAGGAGGTGTTGGGATAGTCATGAATATGCTCATGCTCTTCGTACAGTGTACAGACAGTGTACAGTGTGCTTCTGACCCTGTGTGTCTCACCTGCTTCAAGCCCACGGCTACAGCAATGTTTCCTGCAGTCATACTTGTAACCTCCCTCTGATTATCAGCCAAGACCCAGAGAAGACGACTAATGCGCTCCCTACAGACAAACAAGCCAAAACATCCCTTGAAAAACATGCATATTCTATCAGTTCATCTCAAACAAAGTAAAAGACAAAATGACTGGGATGGTTTTCAAACAATTTGTAAAAACAGCCAAGATAATTTGACTGGACAGGGACTTGAACCTGAGATATCTGGCTAAGTTGTGCTGGTACCTTAAACCAGAGGTCCCAAGAACATGTCTTGGTCCAGTCAAAGTGTCTTTGATAATTTAACAAAATCGTAGGTATTCCCTTACTTACTTACATTCATAGCCCTCTTAAAAAATGGAAAAATGGTCTTGCAATTACTTCCTTTACTGATGCATTATCTAAAGTAAAGTTGCACATAAATTGCACTGTTGGTCTAGAAGTAGTTTTTCTCTTTAAATATAAATGCATTATTTTTCAGTGGTTCTCAGCTCTCCTAAGCCCTCATTCCAAAGCCCTTTGTGTATACTTGTTACTGCTCTAGACTTGAACACACATGTTCCTAGATGGATGCTTACCATTAGTCATCAGTGTGTGTGCAAAATGCTGTGCAAAATCTTAGTGGGTTTTGGGGGGCTACTCCAATCAATATATAGTAAGAGATAAACACACCATCCAAAAGTAGTGTTTGATGGATTACACCTTGGCCTTAGTGATTTCCATAAAATCCCTAAAAATGAATTCAGTTTAAAATACAAAACCTTCTAATAACAGAGGAAATATATTTAAAGATCACAGCTTGCAAACATTTACGTGGTTTTAAGAACTTTCCGAATGAAGAACTTCCCGATAATTCTTTCTCAATGAAACAGAAATTTCCAAGGATCTGCTGTGCAAACATGTCACCAAGCAAACTCACGTGCAGTTCCTGCTGGCATTAAAGATGGCCGACTGAGGCTTCAGAGAGCCAGAGTAGACCCTTAGGAACACCAGTGCTCCTCGCTGTTTATCATGCACAATCTTGAAGGCATAGGCACACAAGTCGTTACCGTACAGCTGACTGTCTAGCAAATTGTCATTCAGAAAAAGCAAAAGAAATGTATTTTGACTTTCATTTGATCGGAGAACGAATCAGATTTCAGCACACACATTCAGTTTGCGGATGATGGTGGATTGTCAAACTGACATAAACTTCCCTCAGAGAGATGCTTCACAATGAACAATCGTACAAATATTACAACTGAAAGTGCTAGCTACATATGCTGCTATATAGACTTAAATTCATCAGATGCTTCTGGATAGCTTATCAATCTTGATGATAACATATCTGTAGTAACTCACGGGAGTCAGGGGTTCAAAACTTGCCCATTTTTGTAATGCTTTAAGAACTTGGTTATGTACTGCCTTTGCAGTGCTAACAATATTTATGGCAAGGCCTCAATCTAAATGCCCTTCCCTAAAAATTGTGCACCAGCATCACGTACACAAATATCATCACACTGCCATTGTAATATTAAAATACAATGACTCATGTACATTACCAAGGTCTTCATGACATTGATAACAAGGTAGTGAATACACGTAATGTAATGATAAACTGACACAATGTGGTGCTTCTTCTCTGTGGGAGCAGGCAGATAGGCATTGATGGCATCCATTAGGAGCTGAACTCCTTTGTTCTTGAGTGAGCTGCCGCACAGCACTGGTACAACCTTCTCCTCCAGGGTCAGCCTTCTAATCGAGGCCATTATCTGCAGAGGAAGGACACATCAAGCACTCATCAGACAACCTTCGTCTACCCTGTCCACTTCAATAACCTCCTCTGTTCAACATCCAAAGGACGAGTGTCCAGACAATTACTGATTCAGCCAGTTTTTAAAGGCTCTTACTATAAACTCTTTTAAGCCAAGTCAAAACATCTTTTTTGAATGTTTAAAGGATTTGATTAGATTAAAAGACATTGAGGAAATGAACAGAGAGTGCCAACAAAGGCTGTGTTTGCAATTTTGGGGAGCACATCTTCCTGTCTTAGTAAATGTTCTATTATATTCCTTGTCTGCCTTTTACGGTCGATAAGAACCTTGGAATTTCCTTTGAACTGTCGATTTAAAGGGTCTCTGCAATAAATATCACAGTCAGGCTCATTTTCTGCTGTCCTCTAGGGATCTGAAGTGTACAAACATACTGGTGAGCTTCTTTTTCTTAGTGTAAATTGATAATTTTTGTTTTTACCTTTAAAAATATAATTATAAAAATGAGGGCGCTATTGTAAGGTCATGTCAGGAACCCACAGTTTAAAAAAACATCAGAGAAACGTCACCTTTCAAACTGCAAATGAATCCCTCTGGATAATGAAAAACTCCTTCACTAAATGATTATGAAACATACATGTACATTTTGGCAGGAAATCAACAGATTTAGGGAAACACAACCGATTGGGCTTTTGTTGCATGATCCTGTAATGACATCACAAATTTGCTCATGAATTGAACATTTCACTGTATAAAAACTAAAAACTTGCATGTCCACCGCCAGAAAACAAGCTCTTCACACTGCCCAATGAGCCCAATGGAAAAGCATTTACTCAAAATGTCTGCCCTTGATTCAGAAGGAGCACATGTACCTACATCATCTGAGGAGACCCGATTGAAATGGATTTCGTCCTGCTCCAGGATTGGTTCAGCAAAGTCCTCATCAAGATCCATGAGCTGCCACACACAAGCAAACATGGCAATATTCAATCAGGACCTTTTTACTCTGATCAATCAAGTCAAGTAGTCACCATGTGCCACATTGAAATTGAAACGCTACAGTTTTCACAACAGGTTCTAGAAGTAAATGTGGGTTTCACTCAAAACAAATTAAACAGACTGCTTTTAACAATGCCACAACATATATTAGAGTACTTCCAATTTTCCTGAAAACCATATAACCATATAAAGTGTTTGTACATACATGTATATAAATACATAGCATGACTGTCATTATTGTGCCGCAAACACTCAAACATAGGTCTCAGGAGACACATTATTTATATAAACTGAACAGATAGGGAAAATGCAGATTTCTCAATGTTGTGATTACACTGGAAATCCTGATAAATGCCGATCCCATACATCTAACCCTGAAACATTGATCTCAACACTGCACACATCATTTTGATAACCATTTTTGATCAACAACTGTTATTTGGAAACATGCAATTTGATTATTCCAACCAAAGGCATTGACACGGCAGTACGTTCTTGTTAATGATATTTCATAAAATCCTTGAAAAACAGGGGGGAAACCCCTCAAATGTCTTCTGAGTTGACCAAATATGATTGGCTTAAATAAATTAATTATAGATGATTTAGCTCTTGGGTTACTCCTGAGTATCAAAATATGGGATCTTATCAGAAAAATTACCTTTCAACATGACAAAACTAATCAACAGGATGGATAGAGTACATGTATGTCACCAACATTGCAGGCCTTATATGACAAGGTTGCACAAGGTGACCAAGGTTGCACTTGCACTTGCACTTGATTTGCACTAATCATACAACACTGATACATTGTATATGCCTGTGAAATGCAATGTTACATTGAATGCGATATTACTGGACGGACAGAGTGGAGATCATCTACACTGAAAAATGACTGCCTTCTCATACAAGCAGCTTATCTGATTTATGTACAGTTCAATGAAGGCATGTAAAGCATGTAGAACAATTAAGGAAACTTCATGCTTTTAAGGAGGGACCCACATGAAACTCAGGAACAAAAATGAAAATGAAAAACTGTTAAGTAGCCTTGCAAGGTCAAAGTGCAATATGCAGCAGCCTGTGGCCTTTACCTGCTCAATCATCTTCATTCTTGCATCTGACATCCTCAGCCACAGCTCCACATCCTTCCCCTCTGTGATTGCTTCACGAGTGAATGTCCGTCCGGTATCATCAGGGGCTCCAGAAGGCCAAGTTACCATTTCCATAGCAACTAAATCGATGACACCAGAAAAAGTATGGTGCTTTCCAATAGGAATCTGCCAAAAAATAGAGACATACAGACTAGAAAATGACCTTCAATCGGTTCCACAATGTAGTCATGTCAATACCGACGGTTGCTCAAATTACATGTTAAAAAGATTATTAAACAGTATCATAAAGCCTTGGGAAGACACATGAAATGTAATGAGTGGGGTTGATCTCTGTCTCCAACTCCCTACTCAAATAGCACAACGCTTATTATCAACCCTTTTTGAGGTGTTTTTCTGAATACAGTAGCATTAGTTCTCAAGTATATTCCTTTTAGGAGTAATAGGTTTGTGGTGACACCATGTACAATTCTCTTTTGTGAGTATGTGTGGTTCTGAAAAGAAAGGAGGAACTCAACGTTTCGAACAGTGTACTCTGTTTGTCTGCAGTCTCTGAAGATGAACACAGTACACTATTCGATACATCAAGTTCCTCCGGTTCTTTTCAGAACCACACATACTCACAAAAGAGAGAATTGTACATGGTGTCACCGCAAACCTATTACTCCTGCTATTCTCACCATGAAAACCTTCAATTCTCATTTAAATTCCTTCTAATTGTCTTACACAGTGTTAACCTATCACCTGTAGAGGAAGGGGCACACAATGAAGCCTGTCCTTAATTGAGGTCAGGCAGAAGTCGTAGTCAGCATTTATCTTGTCCATCTTGTTGACAAATGCCAGACGGGGGATGTTGTATCGATTTGCCTGCCGCCACACAGTCAGAGTTTGAGCCTAATTCAAGACAAAGAAAAAGCAACAAAAACTATATAAAAATAATACCACAACACATTATTCAATCATTTCAGCCAATATGACACTTTTTAAGATTGTTTAGGAAAGTTTGCATAGAAAAAAATGAGCCCATCATTCCACCAATCAAGGTTGAGGGAACAGAAGGTCCATCTCGTCAAACTATAGTTATGCAGATAATGGGCCCTTGGCGATGTGGAAGGGACAGTCACTAGTCTGAATGAAGGAACTTAAAGCATGTGTGGTCCAATGGAGATCAGCCAGCCAAGGGTTGACAAGTTTGACTGACTCAGGTCATGTCAATCAGATGGAAGGGTGGTAGGGGAGTGGTAATCTCCCAGCCAGCAATCAGATGGGGATTCTCCATCAGACTTCACATGCCATTCAGGAGGCATGCGAACCAGGATTAATGTGCTGAAGGACACAACATGTTACAAACTCTTACAAAACCTGCCAACTCTCTCCTCTGAGCTTATTCTGTTTCCGTTGCCCTATGAGGCCATGCACCTGCCTAGAAACGAATACCAGCTTGCAAAGTGCATTTGTATCTGAGATCAGAGCTGGAGAAAGACAACTGTGATGGCTTCCTACACACCTCAACACCCTGTGAGGCATCAAAGACAGCAATAGCACCGTCCAGCACCCGTAATGACCGCTCTACCTCAACAGTGAAATCAACGTGACCTGTGAACATAAAATCCCTGATAGCAGCATCAATTAAATCAGTGGAAAAAATACGGGAAAGAGAAACCATTTACCAGTATACATGCACATTGTATATTACAAACCAAACAAATGCTTGAACGAATCTGGGAGGACGTGAGGTTAATGGGGACGTCATACCTGGAGTATCAATGAGGTTGATGCGGTGGTCATTCCAAAAGTATGTGACTGCTGCAGAAGTGATGGTGATCCCACGGTCTCTCTCCTGGGGCATATAGTCAGTCACAGTGTCCCCATCATCCACATCTACATGCATACAGCAAGGTGGAATACCAATACAAAACAAGGACAAAAAAGTGTTCACCAAACAGACAGACTGACCACCTTACAGGTATAGACAAATGGTGAAATAGACAGACATATCGTCACCCTGTAAAAACATATTTCAAAACTCAAAGCAACACACATGCTGTGGACTATGAGACAATTGAACAACTCTGAGATTTGGGAAAACAATTTTGTTTATTCAAGACAGTTTAGAAATCAATGTTCTCAAGAATTCAATTTTCTCAAGGGCAAACTTTATCCAAACTGCACTATCCATTAAAGAGCATCACTAACTTCAAGAAAATTGATAGCGACCATTTGACATACTCTTGAGAGTGGATGATTCTTTCAAACTCTTGAATGTTTATGCCAAGTGGAAATCACTTTCATTGCGAAAAGTGAACTGAATCTCAGATTTAGCATCTTTCCTCTTTACACCATTACCTCCAAGATGCTTGGTTGTTCCTGAGTAATAGAGCATCCTCTCCGTTGTAGTTGTCTTGCCAGCATCAATGTGAGCCATAATGCCAATGTTCCTAATCCGACTCAAATCCAGGTCTGCATCCTTTGGACTTGCCTTTGTAACTGACATACATGTACATAGACAAAATAAAGCACATAATTATTATGAACTCAAATATCAGGCTTCTACATTAAGAGGGTCTAAAGTTTTTAATTCTTGAACTTTGTATATTTTAAGTCATTATGCGCTTACCAATTTTTATATTGTTTTATTTTAAGTAAAGGAAACAGACTGTGAAATTTGAAAAATTGGCAAAGAAAGTTGTACTACCTCAATGGGACCCGAGATCTCTGGTTTAAAGTACCCGGTACTCTCTTACAACCTGAGCTATCCAGTCCTTAGATGGCTGACTTTGAAAATAGTCAACTATCGTTGCCAGGGTTCAGGCACTAGTCCAAAGCATTCAACCATTAAGTAACTGCAATAATCTACATGGATCACAACCCCATTTTCATTCAGATGCAAAGAAAAACAGGTTGTACACCTGGCTACAGCTAGTACAGCAGTTCAGGGATCACACAAAGTTGATACAGCCTTGTATAAGTTGTATATTATATTTTCATGTTTGTTTGGTTTTATTTCAAAACATTTCCACACTTAAAATTCACTGGAAAACAAATGGCTATCGTTCCTTTTTATTGAAAGATATTTATTTTCACAGTTAAGATGTACAAACTAAATAAATATATCTTTAAATGCCAAAATTCAATGCAACTATATGTGCACAATTGTAGACTGAAAGGCATAATCTAACTATGACAAGTTCTATGGGACTGTGCATTATAATGAAATGAATCATGCTCCTCTGTAATAGCATGAGTGTGTGCAATGCTCTGAACAATGTTACCTACCATGTGATCTTGCAGAAGATCTTTGTAGCAAATACCGATGAACAAGAAGCTTCTGACCTTTAGTCACAAATGTCCTTGGGAAAACTCGCCCACACTGACAACACTAAAAAGAACGAGAAATATATGTCTGTTGTGAAACAGAGCATAGAGCTTTTCCGCTTCTGTTTTTAACAAGTCATAGAATAGCCCCATTCCTACTCCAAAACGCATGTACATATTTTGTGCACAAAGCCTATGGGACTCGAGTGTGGTATTCAAAAATTCATAAAAAATATAAACAATGGTCCTTCGGTTCCAAACTTTAGATTTGGAATGTCTAGCACGATAGCTAACTACATACCAAATTTCGAGATGATTGGCCAATGCCTTATATGTGTTTTAAAATCACACATTTTCATGACGTCAGGATTGCGTAACGACATTTTGGCTCCGGAAGGTGTTTCTAAACCATGTCCCCCATAGATATCAAAGAAAAAATGAAAAAAATCTCGCTCCGTTGGCCAAATATGCTCATTTCAATGTGAAAATCTGAAAAGTTCATGACCTCATAAATATTCATGAGATGACGTCACGGTCAATTGATGGCAATTTTTGGATACACCTTTTCCCAACTTAGATACAGTGCAAAGTTGAAACCAAACGAACTTGTACTTTTGCTTTTAATGGATTTTGAAATTTGCCCCTTTAAAGCAAGGTCACGTGACACGTGATGACGTCATGATGATATCAAGGTGTTGAGCATCAATTTCAGCATGGGCTTTATGCATTTGCCACGTTTGAAAAAAATCCAAGTCTGTTCAATGACTAAAGTCGTGCTTACAAAACCCCTGTGCATTGTCTATGGGCTTTGGGGGAGAAGAAGAAGAATAAAAAAAAAGAGAAATATATGTCTGTTGTGAAACAGAGCATAGAGCTTTTCCGCTTCTGTTTTTAACAAGTCATAGAATAGCCCCATTCCTACTCCAAAACGCATAATGTACATATTTTGTGCACAAAGCCTATGGGACTCGAGTGTGGTATTCAAAAATTCATAAAAAATATAAACAATGGTCCTTCGGTTCCAAACTTTAGATTTGGAATGTCTAGCACGATAGCTAACTACATACCAAATTTCGAGATGATCGGCCAATGCCTTATATGTGTTTTAAAATCACACATTTTCATGACGTCATGATTACGTAACGACATTTTGGCTCCGGAAGGTGTTTCTAAACCATGTCCCCAATAGATATCAAAGAAAAAATGAAAAAAATCTCGCTCCGTTGGCCAAATATGCTCATTTCAATGTGAAAATCTGAAAAGTTCATGACCTCATAAATATTCATGAGATGACGTCACGGTCAATTGATGGCAATTTTTGGATACACCTTTTCCCAACTTAGATACAGTGCAAAGTTGAAACCAAACGAACTTTTACTTTTGCTTTTAATGGATTTTGAAATTTGCCCCTTTAAAGCAAGGTCACGTGACACATGATGACGTCATGATGACATCAAGGTGTTTAGGATCAATTTCAGCATGGGCTTTATGCATTTGCCACGTTTGAAAAAAATCCAAGTCTGTTCAATGACTAAAGTCGTGCTTACAAAACCCCTGTGCATTGTCTATGGGCTTTGGGGGAGAAGAAGAAGAAGACTAAAAACTCGAGATTTATGTCTGTTTGCTAACAGAACATAACGCTTTTCCGCATCTGGTTCTCTTAAAAAAAAAAAAAAAATTTACATCAGCGGGATTCGAACTCGGAACCTCAATTTCTACCCCAAAACGCACGTGCATATTTCGTGCACAAAGTGTATGGGACTTCATTATAACATTCAAAAAATCATAATAATTCTGAACAATGGTCGATTGTTTCCAAATTCAGGATTTAGAATCTCTAGCCCAATAGCTAAATGCCCATTAAATTTCGAGACGATTGACCTTTGACAAATATGCGTTTTAAAAACACGCATTTTGATGACGTCACGATTGCGTCATGGCATTTTGGCCCCGGAGGGTGTTTCTAAACTACATCCCCAATAGATATAATCGAAAAAATGAAAAAAATCTTGCTCCGTTGGCCAAATATGCTCAATTGAATGTTAAAATCTTAAAAGTTTATGACCTCATTAATATTCATGAGATGACGTCACGATCAAATGAGGGCAATTTTTGGATACACCTTTTCCCAACTTAGATATACTGCAAAATTGAAACCAAACGAACTTGTACTTTTGCATATAATGGAGTTTGAAATTTGCCCCTTTAAAGCACTGTCACGTGACACATGATGACGTCATGACAATTCTAAGACAACTGTGCATAACTTCAGCATGGGTTCCATGCATTTGCAAAGTTTGAAAAAAATCCAAGTGTGTTTAATGGCCAAAGTGGCTCTTACAAAACCCCTGTACAAAGTCTATGGGATTTTGGCGACAAGAAGAAGAAGAAGAAGAAGGAATAAAAAAAAAATCAGAACAAGAACAATAGCTTTTCCGCTTCGCGGCGGAAAAGCTAAAAAGCTGAACAACAGATATAGCTTTTCCGCTTCCCTGGAAGCGGCGGAAAAGCTAAAAAGCTGAACAACAGATATAGCTTTTCCGCTTCCCTGGAAGCGGCGGAAAAGCTAAAAAAAGCTGAACAACAGATATAGCTTTTCCGCTTCCCTGGAAGCGGCGGAAAAGCTAATAAAAGGAAATAAGCCATGAAATAAGGCAGTTACCAGCTTAATCTGACATGTTTGTACTACATGAAACCTGTCAATAACAATCATTATCTGTACTGCCCAATGCCATATAACATAGCCTATTTTCTGTGTATAAACATGTATGTGTGGGGCCTGTTTGTAGTTTTTGTAGCATGGTAACACAAGCAGATTTCTGACTGGTAAGACCAAGAGAAAACAATTATTATTATTAACAATTCAATGAGGGTTTGGCCTGCTTGAAGCCAGATGAACAAATTCTGGCAGCTTGGGCAGGATTCAAACCTCGACTTCTACTTTCTAGTGCAGACTTAATGATACTTGGAGTGATAGTGATACTGATAGTGATACTAAAGTGATAGTCATCATCAGACTCCTACTGTATGCAATTTCATCAATATTACAATAATAGTTAATATTATGTTGGCATGCCAAAACCCCAAAACATGGCCATACGGTGATGTCATCTACTATCAAAACTGGTGCAGTGTATTGCCCCCAACAATAAATTATCAAAATTCAAATGTCCTGGGCATCACTTGGTCAACCAAGTGAAGCGTCTGAGCCGAGAGAAAACGTGGATGTTTTCAGGGTAAAATCTGGGGGTTTTGTTTACCCTTACTTTAAAAGAAAATAATGAGGGGTCGGGCGAAAGTAGGGTCCAAGATACCCCCAGAACTGTGGGGTTCTATGTCGTCCGCTGCTCTCCCGACCGGAACCCCACAGATAACTAGGCTTTTTTCCTTCTGTGTAACGTTCACAAGTGCTGTGGCATAGGGATCAGCAGGTTCAGCATAACTCATCTTGATTTCCAAAAAAAAATGGGCGAAAACCTCCCGGTTTGGTCGCAAGATCCAAACGGCAGCGCCGCAACTGGCAGTCTGGTCCCCTGTACATCTTCGCAGCAAGGCGCTATACCGTACTACAGGGACCAGACTGCCAGTTACGGAGCTGCTGTTTGAATGTTGCAACCGAACCGGGAGGTTTTCACCCATTTTTTTTGGAAATCGACACATTTTCGCCAAATGGACAGTTGCACACAGGTGCGTGGTATGTAAACCACATTTGCTAGAAATCTTGGGCCAAATGAAGCAGTATTTTATGAGTTATGCTGAACCTGCTGATCCCTATGCCACAGCACTTGTGAACGTTACACAGAAGCCTATGGGAAAAAAGCCTAGTTATCTGTGGGGTTCCGGTCGGGAGAGCAGCGGACGACGTAACCCCACAGTTCTGGGGGTAGGGTCCAAGCATGGATGGTCCTAGTTGCGGTAACCGAAACCCTCATCCTCCCGAAGGTCGGAGACCTCAGGTCTCCGACCTTCGGGAGGATGAGGTTTACGGTTACCGCAACTAGGATGGTCCAAGCATTTCAGCCATTTTTTGTTCTAATCAAATTTAAAGGGCGATTGTTCTGTATGTGTAACTTGTAAGGCCAAGGTCCAAGTGTTTCCAAGTAATCCTTCTTTTGTCTTAAATTGGGACGGACTAACGTTTCACTTTCAGTCCAACTGTCAAACTCAATCAAACTAACTACTACTACTACTAGTACTAGTACTACTTTACTAGTAGTAGTAGTACTACTTACTACTACTACTACTAGTGAGTACTTAACTACTACTACTAGTAGTACTACTACTAAGTTAGTACTACTACTAGTACTAGTACTAGTACTACTACTACTAGTAGTACTAGTACTATGTACTACTAGTACTACTACTACTACTACTTACTAGTACTACTAGTACTACTACTACTACTACTACTACTAGTACTAGTACTACTACTTACTTTTGAGTAGTACTACTACTACTAGTACTAGTACTACTACTAGTACTAGTACTACTACTACTAGTAATACTAATAATAGTATAACTTAGGCCTGGTAAGGCTGAGATGCTGCAACGGCCAACGCTTCGCACAAAGAGACAGACACACTCAGTTAGACCATGGAGGAATAAGGAGAGATTCCTCCATGGTCTCTCCTTATTCCTCCATGCTCACAGTCACACCATTAGGCATTAGATATTCCTCCACAGTCACACAGTCACACACAAAAGTTACCTTGAAGTTGAACGGAATTAATCTTCTGCAAAACAGTCCAGCCATCCTAAAGCCTTATTTACTGCCTTATACACAGAAGTCGCATAGACTGAGTTTGGAGAAATTCAATACTCAATCTCCCCGGTACAAACTACAGACACTGAGTGAGACAGTACCTCGGCCCAGGAATCGTTTGTCGTGTTGCTGGTTTATGGGGGCTGACATGTTTGATTCGTTTGTTTGTTCTATGTAGTTTTCTTTACTCGGGAAAACAGAATAATGCATTACATTTTTTTTTATTAACGATGGTAGATGCATTTTTCTACACACCCAATTTATAATCCCCTACCATATGATGGATATAAGGTGTTTATTTGTTTAGATTTTGATATTAATCACAGAGAATTCGGAAGATTTTAAACCTATCGGGCGGGAGTTTTAAATTGACACAAGAGGGCGCCAAGTATTGAAGTAAATGTCAGTCTTGTTGATTGTGGACGCGTTTGCAACAGCAAGCACTCGACTCCGCAATAATGTCGGCGCATGAAAATGTTTCTGAAAGGCACAGACAGGTCGGTTAGATTCTTATTTATAATACTACCAATACCATCATTAGATCTTATGTCTTGGAAAACCCGATACCTATTTTCGTCGACGTTGCACAGAACCAGTAATCCAGTTCCTTGCTACCCTCTGTCTGGAATCTGTGACCCTCGTGTCATGATTTCCGGTTTGTTGTTGTGCACATTGAATTGACATTACTTGGAACAGGGGGACTTTTCACACTTTTTCCTGAAAATCAGTCACTGCGTTAATATTAATTATGCCATGTTTGCATTCATAAATGTCTCGTGACTCATGTCATGAGTCATGTATAATGATGAAATATTTTGTTAGTTGCGGCACGGAGGGTTGCGGTAACCGTAACCTTCATCCTGGATGAGGGTTACGGTTACCGCAACTAATAATTTGTATCATGATTTTTAAATTTGATATATAATATATTATTTTTTTACTGGCCCATGCCAAGTAACTTGGACCCGACAAGTCACCTTTTTTTTATCGAAATTTTGACTGAGTTGTCAGGTCCGTCCAACTTCCAAGTTAAGTACTCGGACTAGGCATGGGCATAGTCCGAGTAACTTGGACCCTTTAGTACAATCGCCCTTTTAGTTAATTTTTTTTTGAGGGGGTCGGGTGATAGTACTACTAGGGTTCAAGGACTTCAGCAGGGTAAAATGCGCTGTCAAAGATTTTTTGACTCCATGACTACCCCCGACCCAAATCTCCAGATTTTACCCTGAAAACACCCCTCTGCTTTACTCACGTTTGGGGAGAAGGAGAAATTTCCCCTCAGTTGATCGAGAAGATTCTCTCCCATCCGACGAGTCAAAAGGTGGCCATCTTTGTTTTCAATTTAAACCGATACACGCAAACCGATGACATTCTGACAGGTCTGTGTGTAGTCACTGTAGTGTGCAGCGTTTAACAGTGCAAAGCAACGTCCGGACATCAGTAAACAGTCGTGCGGGTCAATGCGTGAGTGTGCGCGCAGACCCACTGCGTTCCTAGTTAGAACTACCTGGGGCCCATTGGCCATAATGTCCATAATTTTTCTATGCAGTCTTTAAATAACGTATATGTATATGGTTTTAATTTCAATGTAGTCTAGGCTAGCCAGGCATGTATGGGTTTAGTGTTTACAGTGTTTGCTAGTTGTACTAACTTGTATGCAAATTTTGCTCGATGGTTTAACATAACAGGGCACACTGTCTGTGGTATACCTTGTGTGTTTTAACTTTAGGTAAGGGCATGGCTTGAGCGCACCTATGCAGGGGCTGCCATTCCTCAGTATGAGATCAATGTGAGAACCATGGAGATCCTGCATGACCTAATGGTGAGGAACGAAGAAAGGGACAAGGAGGCCCAGATACTCAGAGATGACATCAAACACAAGACAGAAGAGTACCATGCTGAGGGTAAGCCAGCCTTTCCTTCTTTGTGAAGAATTGGTTTGCAGTACGTGTACATGTAGTCTCAGATACACCAAGGATGGAGTCTGGTGCTACATGCCGTCCAAGTCATACTAAGGGAGTAGGATCTAGTTGGTCAACACCAAGATAGCCTACTCTTGCGAGATCACACGCATCCGGGTGAAGTATGCACAGGGCGCCATTTTAGAAAGCAAAGTCGCACACATTCTCTCCATTTCGTGGTCACATCACATCGAAAGTTATCACATTCTGTTCACGGCTTCACGCATCCAAAGTTGTATCTTTTTTATTGTTTGTGACTCTCTCGCTTCATTTTCAGAGCACCAAAAGCAAACGACAGATTCCTTTGCTCCAGTGCGTACTTCACCTTTTGCTTGGAGTAGTCCATCTTGCGCGCTTTGCACGCTATAAGATCTTTAGTCAACACAGCATAAACATGTTGGCAACTTGGCATATGGTTCACACTTTGCCAGCGCTATGCTGCTGTCGTACTGACTGTCTCGAAATTGTTTTTAAGGTCATTCAATCTCGGGTTTTGGAGACAAAATAACTATCAATGACGGCTCACTGGTATGTTTGCATGATGCAGCAAAGCAACTATTCCATTCCTTATCACGATCTGTGGTTTATTTTGAGGAATTAATGATGTGAATTAACAAGGAGCGCTGACATGCATTATGCACACAGTATGCAAGACGTGTGCCAAGAGTAGGAAGTGATGTTTGACTCTAACACATCAATCTTCACTGTTGCCTCTGTAGTATTTACCTACACACTATTCCCATATAAAGAACAGGTAATGATGGTTGGTTTGGTATCGGTTTGCTTTGTCCTTTGTATTTGAATTGTACAGCCACACGTCTTGCAGCCATCTTGGAGTCTGTGGGTCTGTCAGCAACCAGCCTTTCACAGTCGGGCACTGTCAGCTTGAGGACATTAGCAAGCGTTGCCCAGACCCTGAGAGTCAGGGATGCTTCCACCAGCAGGTAAGGATGTACATTTACATGTAGTACTATGCAGGTCCTATAAGCACAGCCTTCACAGGCTTTCACACAGTCCTACATTGCTTACTTACCCCTGTGATACTTTTTTACCCATTCTTCTACTTTCTCCATAATATTACCCCTGAATTTCCTCATTTGTTCGTACTTTTTGCTTTCACATATCCAACTTTTATAGCTAATGCTACTTTTTTTTCTATTTTTAAATAAGATTCTGGTTTTGAAAAATGGCAAAGAAAACTTTGACTGGACCGGAATTGAACCTGAGACCTCTGTTCTGCGTACCAGTGCTTTTACCATAGCTGAGCTATCCAGCCCTCAGATGGTGGCTTTCTCAAATAGTCCACTAGTCTTTGCTGGGATGGGCTACCAACCAGAAGCATTCAACCATTGACGTGACTGCTGTATATCTTTAGGGATCAGTTGTTGTAAATCTGGTTACAGCACCCTTCATCCCCAAAACCTACTTTTTTGCCATTTTTCAAACTTTTCGAAAATGTGTCTTGTTTCAATTTTGTCAGCTATCTGCTATCTATGATGGAGTTATCTAGAGTTGCTATGGAAACAGAAGAATCTCAATTGTGCGAAAAGCGGTTGAGTGAGCAGCTCTTCACCAAGACAAAGGCAGCACTCATCAAGTACAACACTCTCAACAAGTAAGTTGTATTCTTGGTACTATCTTGCAGTTTTAGCCTACCCACCCATGAAATACATACACTGTACATTGTCAAACGTTTAAAATCAAGGTTACAACTTACAAGATAGACACGAAAGGTGTCTGTGGTTTTAATTTTTTTTTTGTATGCTAGTGTGTATCATGGGTGGAAATTTTGCTGATTGTGATAGGATACAGCACCTGTAATAAAAGATTGTTTTGTGAAATGGCAAAAATAGTCACTTGCTTGTAAGGTTCTTAAAACAAGTCTAAGCACACTCCAAGTAACTGAGATTTCAATTGGGGCTAAGTGCAGGACCCTGCTTAAATAGAAGAATTAGTGAGAAGAAGGAATATAACAAATGGATCCCATGAGATTGGTCCCTGATCAAGCTACCCACCTATGCATTCATTGTTATACATGTACATGTACTGCATTTTTGTACACCATCTTTGTCTATTATCTACGGTATTAAATTGAAGCAGGATTCAAAGTGCACAGATCCTATCCTAGTAAATTAAATCCATTCCCTTTATTCTTGGCAAACCTTAATCCCTGCAATGAAGTTAGGGAATACAGTGTGCTAGCAATCATACATGTATTTCATTGTATTCCTCTTAATTGTTTCATACCCTTGCTTACATATAGAGCATTGCAGGCTTTGGAAGACCAAGTCATTTACCAAGGCCCAGAGTTGGAGAAGAAAGGCCAACAGGCTGGAATCTTAAGTAGCAAGGCCAAGGAATACCAATCACAGCTGCATCATTTACAGGTATGTGTCTGTCTATCAGAGTCTGTCCAAACAGTCAGTTTGTTGGTATTCAGGCAGTCAGGCTCTGATAATCACATAGGATTTTTGTGACTCTTTTTAGCATCAGTTGCAGAGGTGTTGGGTAAATTATTTTACTAAACCTTCAATATACAATGTATCATCACTGTGCTGAGAGGTTCAAACTGCTTTTGGACTCAAATCACCAAAATGCAAGTGTTGTTGATTTAGAGGCCCTGACATTTTAATCCTACCAGGACCTGTCTGACGGATCAAAATGACAGGCTCTCTACATTTATGAGATTTAAAGTTTTCTGAATATTAGGGCTATTTGATACATATAACATTGTGTCAAGGAGAATGTAATTCATTGAGGGTTTACCCTGCTCGGCGTGATAAACACTGAGTGCTCAGTGCTTTGCCCGATGCCTGATGAAACAATTTCAGGCAGCTTGGGCGGGATTGGAACCCGCGACTCCCGCTTTCTAGGGTGGACATCTTGACCACTTGACCACCGAGCTGGTCGAGGTCATGTGGCAGATTCGAATATAGCGGCAGGTACTAGAAAGCGGGAGTCGCAGGTTCAAATCCCACCTCAGTTGCCTGAAATGTTTTCATCAGGCATCATGCAAAGCACTGAGCACTCACAAACACGTCGAGTAGGGCATTGAATGCCTATTTGATTGCATGCATATTTGATTGCTATAACACAAACATGCATGGGTCTGTCATCTTCTACAGGATCAATTGCAGCGTAATAATCTAGAGCCTTCCCTGCACCATCAAAGCCTCATCAAATTATCAGAGGTAGGTGTTTCATGTTAGAAGGGACCATTATAAATCATGTGTGTAGCAAGCATGTGTCGTTCAGAATGTGACATTTCCAAGCAATACATAAGTACATTCTTAAAAATGTATGTATCGGCAAGAATGTTGAAGGCTTCCTGTGTCATGTCTTCCATATACTCATTTGTTTCTTATGTTCCTTTTTAATAATTATCACTGCAAACTAATTTTGTATGGTTTTCATGATTGTCAAGTGACAGTTGAGTCTTTAACAAATTCTGGAATCTGTAGGAATGTTAGACCACTATTAAAAATTAAGATTAAAAAGTCGCAGATTATAAAGGCCGAGAAATTATTTGTTAGATAAGATGACTTATTCACTTTTTTGATGGAAAGAGGTCGGAGATTTACATAAATTTGTGTACATTTTTGGTAGTTTAGTTTGATATTTACAAAGCAAGGGTGATATGAAGTCAACAACTCACCTATTTAAAGTTACACCTCTCCCATACATGTGTCCAAGGAATATGTATTTTGATGCCTTGATCAAACTTAAATCACTTTTCTTTCAGGATCTTACAGCATTAAATGCACAGCTAGCGCCACTGAAGTCCAAGCTGGATAGCTATCACAATTTGCCACCGGATATTTCACTGGCTAAGGTCAAGATAGAGGAATGCAAAAGGGATCTGGTAAGTGGCATTATTTTAGTTGTTTTTCTGTTAAATTATAAATATATGGAGTGACAATAAAGACAGTTTCACATGGAAACCAGCAAATTTGGCATGAGTATGGCAGTCAACTAGCAAATTAACCCTGACCTTCCTCCATAATCCTCTGAGTTTTGTTGGAGGGTTGTGGAGGATTGAGGCAAGTAAGAAAATGTCCAGTTTGAGGATTGAGGAAAGTTGTTGAATTTACACTGGAGGATTGTGGAGGATTGGGGAAGTGTGCTACAATGACATCTTGGAGGATTGTGGAGGATTGAGGAGGGTTCAAAGTAAACAGTACTAGGGGGTTAGGGATAATGGTGATCTCCAAATAAAATGAGAGGAACTGGGGTTTTGATCCTAGCAGGATCCCTTACAAAGCCAGAAAGGCCCTGCTAGGATTAAAACGCAAGGCCCTCTTTGAAAGATGAGGCAGTTATATTTGTATATTACTCTAAACTGATGTTAAAAGGAAATATGATCAGATAACCACCACTGCTTGATTTGTTACTTGTACCTTCCTGCAAGCATGGCCTGGGGACATTTTGGACACAGAATCAGACCTGTATAAATATAATAAAGTGGTATGATACAGCATTGGATACTTGTGGTTATTGTGGCCAAGTTTGAAGGAACAGGGAATGTTTCCTATTTTTTTTCCTGAAATTTTACAAATGTGACAAGAGTTCGCACTTTGAAGGCTGAGCAACTGCAGTGTTGTCACTTGTTTTAAAAATTACTGAATGTTATGGTATCAAGCTAAGAACCTCTAGCAATAGCAATATGATCTGAATGGCTGATTCAAATACTTATCATATCACAATTTAATTACATGTACCGTATGTACTTGTATTGTGAGGAATACAGGAAAATGGTATTGTTTGTTACATGTACATCCCTGCACTGAAGAATTTTTTTTGTAGCCTTAAGGCCGCCGCACACAAGAGCTATCTGCTGAGCAAAAATTATCTCGAGGTCGTTAGCTCAGCATGTAGCTCTTGGGTGCGCTGAACTTTTAGTGAGATTTCTGCCTAAAGAGGCCGTGAGACCAATATCTATCCTGTTTGATTTTTTTTTCGCCTCTCGTGGATAAAAACACATCTTGTGCGGCGACTTGAGCTACGTGCTGAGCAAAACATTTTTGGAAGCCATCACGTGAACAGAGCGTGTGCTTATACCGGTAGTTATTTTTTTTGGCTCAGCACGTAGCTCAAGTCGACGCACACGATGAGTTTTCATCCACGAGAGGCGAACAAAATCAAACAGAACAGATATTGGTCTCATGGCCTCTTGATGCACAAATCTCACCAAAAGTGCAGCGCACACGGTGAGCTAAGTGCTGAGCTAACGACCTCGAGAGAATTTTTGCTCAGCAGATAGCTCTTGTGTGCGGCGGCCTTAAGGTCTCAGTCTTTTTCAATGGAAAAAAAAACTTTGGAGCAATTTAGTCATTGTATTTTTCATGTTTTTTTTCTTTGGTTTTACACAGGCAAGGATGGAGGAAGAGCTGTCAAGAAACATTGATATGATGCATATGTAATTTTTATTACACCCTTTGAATTTGAAAGATGAATAATAATGGGGTTAAATCATGAACATATCTGCAGAATTATGATTGGGGTTTAAAAGGGAAGAAATAGAAAGCGAATATATTGAAAGATGGGCATGAACACTTGCAAGTAATTACATGTATTAAACAATATGCCTGTATTTCAGATGACATGTAATTTACTACATATAAATATCGCCAAATCTTTTTAAGATTTGACAATAAAAAGATTAGAGGGCCTAACATTTTGGTCATTTTCTGCCTTTGGAAGAAAATAAGCTTGGATCATCAGATCAGTCCAAGGTTGTAATTTTCTGAGAACAATATATTTCTGCTGAATCTAGTCTGTACACAGTTTCATTATTATTATTATACATGTACATGTAATTGTAATGTACTGTAAATAACTGTAAATAAAGACATTTGAAATAACTTATCTACATGTATTTATTTTCCTTTTTGTTGATGTTGACTTAAAAGTCATAATTTTTCAAACTTTATTTCTACATGTATGTAGGAATTTCTTAAATAGTGCATTCACCCACAAACATCCATCTACATGTACAGGTCCATCCATCCTTCATACATCCATTTATTCACCCATCCATTCAAAATGGTTCCTAGTCTTCATTGAACTTAGACTTTGAGAAATAGTGTTGAGGCATTGCTGGGGGGTCAGTTGCTACTTTAATTTCATCATCAGCCTGTCTCCATCTTGTGTCAGGACAAGGGACGTATGGAAGATCGACATGTAGGCTGGAGGTGGTTACCATCGCGACACCATCAGCTGGGTAGATACGGAAAAATTGATTTTCCATATAGGAATAGCCATCGGGGATGTAAAGGGAACAATTTTAGGTCAAGGAAAGTCGAGGAATAATGACCAGGCTGTACATTTTGTAAAAGGCTTTTTCCTGAACAGAGTTTGAGATCACAGCTTTTTAGTGATAGACTTGTCCCATCTTCGCTTTAAAGGCCCTATACAACAGTGGTAAATGTCAAAAGATTGCCACAGTTTGTGTGTTAAACCATAAAACATTCCAAAAAAGTAATAATGCAAAGGTTTTAGCTCAGAGAAAGTAGAAATATGAAAAAAAAACGTCACAGTTTACGCACCGTTCTGTAGTGTAAGAAATAGTTTATTACTCATAATAATAGTAATAAACTAATTGTTGATGTTGAGTGAAGATTTTTCGAAAAGTACAGCATTCCAGACCATAAGATTTCAACACAGGATTCTATTATGACCATCTTCAAACTGTGTAAATAAGAGAGAAATCTGTGGATATCGATGTTTCCCGATCTTCCCATTGTTGTATTGAGCCTCTAAGTGAATTTACCGCTGCCGATATGACCACACAGGCCCAACTCATAGACTTGTCCTACATGTAGATATGCTTGCCTACATGTACATGTAGATATACATGTAAAGTACATGTACAGTGCTTTGTTTTCCAAATCCATCATTTTACATTGAATCAAAAAACTAAGGCAGAATTCTTCCAAATGAAGACACGACATAGTTCTGAAAAGGATATCTGAGGGGCACCAGATAGCACATGCCGCTGTGGATGAAATGGTGGTTGATAAGGAGGCATCATGTAGAATGGAACCTGAAAAGGAGCAAAAATAATAATGTTATGCTCAAATTCATGTCCATATACACTATACAGTACGTGCACGTTGGATAAATACCGTAGATTGGAGGATGCCTTAGAAATACATGACTTTTGACTGACCTGCTCATCTTCGGGTTCTTCAAATGCTCTGCTCTCTCTCTTTGGCAGGCTGTGGCTAGCAGCCTCCTCTGGGCCACGACCATCAAGATAGGGAAAGGAACTAGTTGCAGGTGTTTGGGTCTGCGTGGTCAACTGTGTGGGATGTAGCTCCTTGCCATACATGCCATATGAGGGTGGGTCTGGGGGAGGTCTGCGTGCAGTTGCTATTGCTTCCTTAGGCTTGTGTTTATTCTGAAGCTCCACGCCCGGGTTGGTCCTACAGGTACCGGGGTAGAAACAACCTCATTAGGGGCCTCATGCATCTTAAGCCATGATCCCATGGAATTGTTTCCTTCTCTGAAGAATGATAAATTCTTAGCCAAAGGAAAAAGTAAGGCCGTGTCCGAAACAGGCTTCCAGAGCTATGGCTAGGGCTATTGTCTTCGCATCTCCTTGTATTTCCAATAGGGGGAAGACGACCTAGCTCTAGGTGCCCATTTCAGACACCGCCTTACCTTGTGGTAAATGTAACTGGCTGAAAGTGGTCGCGGACACTTTCTGGCAAACTTTCTGTAACTTAATAGTGCTCACATTGTGTGACATTTTACCAGCCATTCATGGCAAATAAATATACTCTTGGTGTGGAAAAGGTCCAAGTGAGAATGGAGGGGAGAATTTCTGTCAAGAATGTCGCGGTAAGTTACAGCATGACCGTGCAAGACTAATGGACGCACAACTTTAAAAGGCAACGTCAATTGTTTTGTCCAAAGCATGTATTGAAATTAAATTGCTGTTGATTAATTTGTAAAATGAACAGCCCTATGGACAAGATATGCCCTTGCATATGTAATTTGCAAACTTGGGAGTCTTATTTCTTATTGATGACAACAACATGAAAGGCAAAACAAACCATGGCTGAGATGATACCAGAGGAACTAACCAATTGAAGTCCTGGCACTTGTGTTTGAGCTGGGCAATGTGCTTGCCTATGCTCAAGGTTGAGTGCTCCAAGTGTCTTGGCTTCACCTTGTCAGTCCGCGTACGTCTGCTGCGCAGTTTGCTTGGCTCTGGTAGATCTGACCTTACCCTCCTGTAATTTCTGTATCCTCTCTCCTCAGTGTCCCTGTCTTTCTGCTTACCACTGCGTCTTGTGACAGAATTTACAGCCAGCTAAAATGTAAACCAGACACACCCAATAATGCAGTTAAAGTGTCAATAGATATTCAGTAAACATTTTTGCATTGTACATCAATATCTGTAATTATGGAGTAAAAGTTTTCCCAAATCACCTTGATGATGTGTCTCATACTTACCAGGCCAATCTGTCTATCAATGGAGCTTGATGGATCCTTTGATAAATGAGAGCTGTAATTACAACCATAACCAATGACAACATCAAGGATACTGCAAAATATATTAAATTAAAAGTACACATTTCAACTTGGTTTTAACAAAAAAGGTCAGGTAGTTTGGCAAATTACATATCTCCAAATATCAAAATTACTTTATCATTCATTTCAGTATGAGTTTATTTAAAGTCTAACTTTATTGAAAACCCCCAATAAAAAAGCATGCACTTTTATTCAGTGTTCTAAAACAACCTCTTTAGATTCAAATTTATATATTGTTTGAGGGACAGTCTACTGGGCCATGATAATTTCCCTGAGTAAAGGACACCCCATGAAAATAGATTTCATTATCTTTACAAAGCCTAAGGGTACCACAATCATAGCAAAGGGCACCAGTGACAGGAGTCATAGGTTACATTGAGGCCAAAGAGAGTGATAACATTCCTATATATCCATACCTACTTGATAATACAGGAGTGCACCTACACTGTCATCCTAAGAATATGTTTGCTTACTTTCACAATTCACTTTTACCTTTTCTTGATGGTGGATTGATGCCCATCTGATGCCGTGCTGTCCAAGAGATTGCCACTTTTTGGCAGAGGCACATTGTAAGATTGTTCATGTTGATTGTCTCTTCTCACAGTCGCAGAGGTCCTAAAAGTAGGTTTGTGATGTAAATTACAGATTCCTCATGATTAGTGAGGGGTCTAGTAATCATATGAAAGAGCTCATTTATCAAAATTCATGCTGCACATTTAAATAGCTCAGCGATTTCAGTAAAACTACTGTTAACAATAATCATTCATTTATCAAGTGATTAATACAATCTACATGATACAAACGTGACCACATTATAACAGCTGCAGATGAATGAGCTCATTCAGAAGATCATGAGCACCTGAGAGCATAGTAACATTGACTGATTAAAGGGTCTCTGCAATATACATTGTATCACTTAAATCCATGTTACAGAACTGTTCTGCAATGTTGCTAACAATCAAACTGCTTTTCACACTCATTCTGGGGGTATATCTGTAAGTTTTAAGTTTCCATGCTAATAAAAAAAATTCAATATTCATGAGCAATTTTTTTCTTCTGCAGACCTATTCCTAAACCTGTTGATTTACTGCCCAAATGTATGCTTCATAATCATTTAGTGAATGGGTTTTTCATCAAACCTAATCCAGAGGGATTAATTTGCAGTTTTAAAGTTAATGTTTTTATTAGGGTTTTTTTAAACTGTGTGTTCCTGACATGACATTACAATGGCGCCCTCATTTTGATAAAGAAATTTTGAAAGGAGAAAGAGATGACCAATTTCTGACTCCACTGAGATAAAGAAACTTGCCAATATGTTTGTACACTTCAGATCCCTAGATGACAGCAACAAAAAAAAAGCTTGACTTTATTGCAGAGACCCTAATTAATGCCTGTCATTCTGCTCTGGAGATTTTACTTTTATTTGATGATGATCCATTGTCACTTAGTATTGAGCAATGAATCTTTAAGATATCACAGCACAACCAGAGTAAATAGATGTAAATCTAGTACATGTATTATACAAGGGATTCCTGTAAGATGGTTCACTTGACTGACTATGAACTGATATTATTCATGTCATAAATGCACTGCTTAATAGCCAAGCATATCCTGATCATTGCAAAGAGATGTGATTGTGTTCTGGCAGATAAGACTCCTGATAAGACTAATGGTCTGTGCCTAATGAGCATTCTTTAATATTTGGACATGTGCATATAAACAGCCAAGATGTTTGTAGTTATACACAGTCAGTGCTGAAAAGTAGCATCCACCCACATGCATGTTGTGAGCCCCTTATATGAATGGCATTTTACATGTACATGTAAAGGAAACCGTTTGAAGAAATAAAGATAGAGACGATTGTTTGTATATTTAAAGCAATTGATGTATAAATCCTTAATGTTACTAGACGTTTTGCGTCTTTGCATTAATACCTGTTTGCCTTGAATTGAGGTTCACTTCATTACATTTTACTGGTTCGTTTCAAGGGGCAAGTGAAGGTTGGAGTTTCTTTTGAGTTGTGCATTTCATTGTAATGTGCCCTTTCCTAAGCCCCAGTTTGTTCATGCTGCAAGGCCTAAATTGATGCCATAATCATATTAACAAGAAAATGCCACACAAGGAAAATGCACAACTATAGTCAGTTTGTACATGTCCAGAGTAAACTGAATAAACATAATAAATTACCTTGAGGGTGAATATTTTCTTAGCATGCTTGATATACGGTTTGAGAAGATAAAAAGACGATAAGAGGTTATTTCAGTCAGTAAGCAGTTTGCAACATTTTTGCATATCACTTTAAGATAAAAAGACTTTCATACATGTGTAGATGAATCCTGTTTCTACTACTCTAGTGTTGAACACAAACTGTCTTATTTATTGTAACCAGTGTGTGGGTCATGCAGGATTTGCTTATACTTTAATACTAATAATTATGGGGATTAGGGAAAGATTGAAATCAAATGAGTCAAATGAGGACAATTAAGGGACTAGGCTAGCCTTGTGCAAATATAACACTACCATCTGTATCAATAAACTGCTATCTCTAGATTAGTTTTGTAATTGTTACCCCCAGTACAAATTGTATGCTTTCCATGAAAACCTTTGTCTATTATACACCTAATCATGATTTCAAACACTGATTGAAAATGGAACAAATTAATACTTATAATAGCTGTAATTATTTGTTACAGTGCTCACATGGATTTACCGAGTCTAATTATTATTTCTTCCATATATTATAACATAGTGTACATTAGCTGACAACAACCCTCCCTATTCTAATCAATGATTGCTTAGAAACAGACATTCTATCTGAAGAATTTTGGTTTTGAAAAATCATGAATAATTATAAAGCAACCTTTAGAAAATGCAATTCTTACACTCTCCTTAAAGCCTGGGAGTTGAACTCTTATACATATATGTTGTTTTTGTGTTTGTTTGAATCATGCACATTATAAAACTAAAAGGGCTGTGATTTCAATTATCAGTAGTCTGTGTTGGGAAAGAATTAGTCAAGTGCTAATATGCCTGATGGTGGAAGTCTAGCCTTGTCATCTTACCTCATGTATGGTACTTGATGAAGTGGACCAAGCTGTGGTTCTGAATGAGTCTGTGCTGATTCACCAGGAAAGGCTCTTGGATTTCTGCCCCAATGCTGCTCCATAGTATTCCACTGAAAATTAATTTGATTTGTGTCATCTATATTCAAAACTAGTGCTAGTGATAGTGCATATATGTCATATTTTGGTCTCAACTGTCAGAAATGGGAAAGGCCCCTTGTTTTATTTTTGAAAGGCAATGCATCATGAAATAATCAATGAATATAAATGACTACTACAAATACTAGTACTACTCTACTGCTACAATAGTTATAGGTACAGGCCTATCTACCCAGAATTATATATATTTTTCCTAAGTTATATTACTATTTCCTAAGTTATATATACTATTACTTAGAGTTTGTTATTTAATAAGGAGCACCATACATAATGCATTTCAATGTTTGTGTGTTTCTACATCATATGACTTTACAATAACAAGTACGACTGTACGTGTACGACTCTTATCAGAATAAAATGACTATCAAATAATCAAGATTATCCTTGAAAACATCTTTTCAAATGAGATGTAGGTATTTCAGGGAAAATCTAAAAAAGGAGCAATTACTATAAAATATGTAAATGAAAGTATTACATTAATAATAAATAGTGACTAGTGCTTGGCCTAAAACCGGTAGTAGTACTTATTGATGTTTCAAACATTTGTTTAGCCTAGGCCAGGCCTTACATACATGTACATGTATACATTTACCTACTAAGAACTATAGTAACTTCTACTCTAATACTACTGAGTATTGTACATGTAATAAGTAATTCAATTGTACATAAATATTACAGAATACAGTACTGTGTTTGACACTGTGTACTATATGGCCCAGTGTAACCGAGGCCTGCATGTAAATCTGAGGAGCAATCATTGCCAAGCCTCCAACGAGCTGCTTAGACTTTTACCAGCCATAACTTAAGCCCTGGCCATGGATAATAAGAAACACTACTCAATAATAGTGCACATGAAAACGGGAGTCACGGGTTCGAATCCCGCCCGAGCTGCCTGATTTGTTTTTCATCAGGCATCGGGCAAAGCACTGAGCACTCAGATAGTCTCACTCTCACTCTCACTCTCAGTGCTTATCACGTCAAACAAACCCTCGGCCTCAGGCTGACATTGACCAAACAAAATAACCGAATTGCGTATAAATGCAAGACTAGTATGTGCACGTCGCGTGTAAATACTCAGAGTACATTGTAAAACTTACCCCCAAAAAAACTAAACTTTCTAAAGTATAATTCACAAAGGAGACTTAAACGGAACAACGTCAGCTTCGTGCAGTATTTACTTCACATTGTTGATGTCGTCTGCGCAGCTAGCTAGCCTAAGCTAAAGTTTGCTCGTAAAGTTGGAGTCTACCTTAAAATAAGTTTATCAGTAGCGCCCTCAAGCGACGAAGAAAGAGAAATAGTTTTTTTTCCACGCAGCAAGTTCAAACCATGTACCAATGAGCAGAAGGCACTCGTCGTGGATCCTAACGAATCCTTTGACCAGGCTCGGGATCAGGCTATGTCTCCGTATGATAAAACCTGAAAATACAGGTTGTGGTTTGTTCCCTTATTTGAAGGTTAGTTGCCTTGTTAAGCACATAGATTGGCCACCAATAAACAGAGGCCAAATTGCGCTTTTTTTCTAGAGATGTATGTGACATCATGAAGCCTAAGCCCGGCCGGGGAAAGCCGAACCGAACGTATACTTTTTAGATAAAAATAATGTGCATTATGCCTAGGCCCTATGCTTTATCGGGTGAAGCACCATTAACAACAGTACTGCCGTGTCACTAATCGTTTGCAACGAAACCTAATCTAAAGTTCAGAGCCACGTAGGCCTGCCTACTCCTCAATAGAGAAGACTTAGGCCCCTACATGGTGTCACCGCAAACTTTATACAATATCTTAACTCACCCATCCGAACTTAGCAGCCCCCAGGTGCCACAGAGTCGGATGGCATCTAGGAAAACAACTGGTATAATACAAGGTAGAATAAAACAATCTAGGCCCTTTTCCAAAACCCGTCAAGCTTAGGCTCAGGCTCCGGATTTGTCTCTGGTTATTTCATTCATTTCAAGACAAGACACGAAAACAGGAAGCCTTTGAAAAGGAATCCAAAGCTTCAACTTCAACAAAGAACTCCATGCAACTTGTATTTCTGCATTGGGATAACAGAGACGAAGCAGGAGCCGAAGCCTAAGCCGGGTTTTGGGAAAAGGGCCTTAGAATGATACAATCAATCATGTACACAAGGCAAGCGCATTGTTTCAGACTCTCATTACCCTTTATTTACCACAACATTACGGTGCTTTTGATTATACAGCTGTTAGCATAATATTACAAGTGCCACGAACAACATTCAGAAAGTAGAACTCGAGACAGTGGCAAGATGGCTGTACGCATCAGTATAACTATGAGCCTATTGAGTATTGCTTGTTGTGATGTTTCCTGCCATTAATACATGTAATTTCAGCAATCCGGTGTGGCAGAATAAATCTAACATGGTATGGAATTTTCTTTATAATAGGCCTACCCAATATAATTTATGATGTCTAAATTACACACTGTTACAGTCATGATGTCATTGCGGTTTACTTGAGTTATTTCGAATAAACTTGTATAGACAATTTGTTTTTAATTATTGCCTTTTCTGAAAACAAGTTCATATACACAAATTAATGTGCAACCTCTGTTTCGATGTACCTGCATTCATTAAATTAAGCTTTTTACAGGCAATTACTTCCGCGCGTTTGTATTCCCAACACCTTATTTTCATCTAACTTGTTCATGATATCATCATCTCGGAATCCTGTTTTTACAGGATTTTGTTTCCATGATCTTATCCCTTTTGTTCATATTTAGTTTATCCTTTTCATTTGTCTTGGCCGTGCCCCTTGTTCATGTGTTGTTGGTAAGTAGCCTTGTTTGTCACCCTTGTAGAGGTATGGGCCCTCCTGCTATAACTGCCTGCATTATTGTTCCATTCACACCCCGCCCCTTCGCACCGCGGCAGTCGGATGTGGCCCTCATGCCTCGCACCTCAACACTCCATATGCTCAATATTTCATGAGGAGGGAACAGATTAGGAGAAACTGGCACGGTGCCCGGATGTCATCCCATGAATGCCAGAGATGAAACCATCGCTGCCAGTAAACCCTTTTTTTTTCACTGACGCACTTTTGGATCTCGACGATAAGGAAGAAATAAATAAACTATTGATTGACTGCATGTTTAAAAAAAAATCAGCATAAATGGATCTTTTGTTTTACAAAAATTCAGTGAAAGGTCACTCGTTCAAAACCATAACTTGAGCATCATTAAAGAGGATCCAGTTCATGCCAAAGTTAAGTCTACAGACAAAATAGACATTAAACCATTTTATGAAGTAGAAATACTGCATCATGATGAAGTTGCATTGCGTCACATGAAGTATGAAGTAAAAGCAATAGTGCGCAACACAGTGCAAATGAGGCAGTCACATAATAATGCCGACGCAGCAGGGCTGCTACGGTTTCAGATTGAAAACAACGGGGCAGCCACGTGTGTATTATCCATTCAATTGGGAATTCAGAAAATGGGCTGAGAGACGCCGCGGTAATTACCGAATAGGGCGTGCCTGCGTGCGTTCAGCGTCACCCACAGAATACAAAGCAGACTCCATTGCCGTTTACGCCCCCATGTAATCTAGAGGTTGTCGAGTTCATGTGCATCGTGGATGATTATCTGATAGGACGTAAGTGTAAAGCACCCCAATGTACTTTGTCCGTATTTTGGTATATTTGCCCGCTATTGGAGACGGGAAAATAAACGCATTAAACTGAATTCATCAAGACTTGGAGACAGATGCTGGAGTAGGCAGCATTGTAATGTGATCATGCAGTTTAGATTAATGCAGGGACACCCAGTTCCATTGCTTCATGCCGTTATAATGTCCGAGGTACTTGCAAGGCAGCAGAACTTGCCCTTTACATTATACGGAAATGTTATTGGTCGCAAGCAATCATTGTAAACACAAAGCAGTCCTGAATAGGCTACATGTACAAAATCAAACAAGTTGGTCGCTCGTTTTTGTTTCAATCTCAGCAAAAGCGTTCCAATTAAATCCATTCTAAATAAATCACATGCCAACCCTCCCGAACAAAAGAGAGATTAGAATCAGCTTAACAAATCAGGCCTAGCAGATAACAGGTTGAGCTCTGTCCAGCTGAACTATTTGACAGGATATTATAATATAATGTGGTGGAAGTTATACGTACAAACCAAATGGACGATATTTTCCATCGTTATCGATAACCCATTATGCCTGCATTTCCATATGTATGCATAACATGAATCTAATATTGCACTGTCACCGTTCACTGGGGGCGTGTTTATCCATACATCACAACCACAAGCCGAATGGGCAATGCAATATAAGAACGGCACGTTGCCATGGCAATAACAAAATGCTTACAAAATGTTCTAGGCATGACTGTGTGAACAATTCTGTGAGCACAGTACGGATCATCGTGTGACTGTGAGTACCACATTATACAAGACAGCGAAAAATATACATGTTATAATTTTGGATATTTAGAAATACATGTATGCGAAAGACACGTTTAAAAATAATGACAGCGAGATATAAGAGTGGGAAGAGTTACTAGGCTGTTTGAGGGTTATTTTGATAGTAAGTCGTTGTATCTATTGGTGCATGTGTTGTAAAAAAAAAAAAGCGACTGAAAGGACAGACCTGCAGACGTGTGAGTATGTGTGCAGCGTTGACATACTGCTATATATTACATCCAACCACTGAAGATAATACCACATACGATGCATTCAGGTTTACTTAAGAACCCAATTGTCGTTGGTTTGTCCATACACAGTTAACATTACTATTAACAGCAATATATCTGCCAAGTGCAAACATGGAAACGAACGTTGACGGAAACCCTTGCAATTAAAAATGTAGGATATCTATTTGCTTTTTATTGATCGTTTTTATATTTTGATGTCAATTTTCTGCCATTCTTGTTCATTTTTGCCTTTATTGTCTGTGTTGACCATTAGTGTTCCATAGCTTTACAACGGCATCACTTTCACAATGCAAACCACCATTTTTTCCCATGGTAACATATCACACATCGATGGGACATGAACCTAGGTACAGTATAGGTATACATGAGGTTCTATATGAGGTCACCCCTCCGATACGAATCATAAATGGACGACAAAATTAATGTGTTTAATGACAATACAGCGCTTCTGGAATTTCAACAAGAATTTGCAATTATTCTGTCCTCCAAATACATATGGCACAGCGTTGTCATGCCAACCCAATGCAGTTATAATTTTTGTATAAACAGCCAGTGTAGTTTCTTTTAGGAGGAGGAAAATATTGCATTGCGATAGAGTATATATACGCTCCCCATTGCCATGGACGGACGGCTGACCGCGCTGGTCCAGTTGCTGGATGTACTAAGAAATCTGTGGATTTGGGGATTGGGGACTATTGATCGGTGACAAAGCTTGAAAGTTTTACTGGAGGGCAAGCGACCTTTGTATGATTGCATTGAAATCGACCTGACTTGGTTGACGTCCCCTCTCCCTCCTCTTTCGTTTCATTCACTGCGTCAACGTGCTAAGGCATCGATGTCATTACCAACTGCAGTCTAGCATGAAGAAGTGCAACCCATCATATTACCCTCTTCGCACGTTTTCGGTTATCAATCATTTTAGGCCAACTCATCATAATAGACATGAAATGAATATTTCAAGTTCTTCTTCGTCATCTTCTTCAGCTTCGGCTAAAATCCCCAAACTCCTTCATTTCAAACATAATTCTTTAATTTGTTTAAATTTGGACGTTTCTGTTTATTCTGTTTACTGTCATGTATATATTCATTATTTGTTTACTTTCATGTATGTATTTTCACATCAAATGGATTCGAAATAAAGTTTCCGTTCCAAAGTCAACAAAATCGTCTTCTTCTTCTTCTTCTTCTTGTTCTTCTTCTTCTTCTTCTTCTTCTTCCTCTTCTTCTTCTTCTTCTTCTTCTTCTTCTTCTTCTTCGTCTTCTTCTTCTTCTTCTTCTTCTTCATTTGATTTCCAATCTTATGCTTCCTTATAGGGGCATTTTTCTTTGACCAAAAACAAAATCATTATTGAAGGGTTCGACCTCCATCAACCTCGGACATTGCATTCAATAAATTAGATTAAAGACGGCGTTTGAAAATACAAGTTATTATATACTATGATTTTGGGCGTTTCATTAATACCCGGATATGAGGTATTGATGAATGGGAATCTTATAAATGTCCAGAATTTGGGTTTAATAGCGAAGTTAGCATAAAGTTCCCCGAAAGGCTTATTTTTCAGCAGGTATACTGTACATTTCGTAATCAACTGATGAATTTGAAAATATAATATACATTCATATGTAGTTCAAGAGTCATAACATGTTTTGTCTCAGTATTTTTTAAGTACATGGTATATATACAGTTTAACTTGTCCACTTCCTGCTTGTTTATACCGTCAACAAATTCCTTTCTTGGTGCTTTCCGACAGAGACGGGGAATGGCTGTAAGCATGTACAATGATCCTTACACTCCTACAAGTGCTGAGTCAAACACGATTTGGTGAAGTCGCTAAGGCACAAATAAGATGACTTTTTACAAAGGTTGTAAAGAGCGGATACTATACTAAATAAAATGTTTGTTTTATATGATAAGTTAGTTTTATTTGGTCTGCTATATAATTCATTGGTCGCACACAATTTCTATACCATTTACACACGACCAGACTACCTCAAGAATCCTATGCACCGAAATGATCGAATGTTGTGAATTTTAAGACGATACGATAATTACATATACCATTGGCTTTATATATGCAAGTTGGAGAGAATATTCAAATCATCTTTTGCACTGTACATCTTCCAGTCTTTGGCTGTGTTACACGTAAAATTCCCGATCGAACGGTTTTACCTTCAGGCCATTCATTGACTTCATGTCCTTCATCTCGATGACTTGGCCTCTTTGATCTCTGCTTTTCCCCTTGCCCCGTCCCTGGCTCATCCCTTGGAGCGGTCTACCCTGAGCATTGCCGTGGCCGGACGGCTGGCCGTGCTGGTCCAGTGGCTGGGACATGCTCGGGGCCGCGTTGTCTTCCTTGCCTCGACGCCGCGACCGTGTCCGGTGAATCTTGTAGGTCCTGACAAGGATGACCGTGGCCACGATCAGGAGGATAGCGATCCATATCACCACCAGTATGATGACATAGGCCGGCGGGGGATAGGTGGTGCACTGGACAGCTTTGTCCTGCAGTACCACCATGGTATCCTTCATGCTTGGTGGCCACTCACAGATGGCATCGTTCAAGCCCATCCCCCAGTCTTCGGTCAGTGACGCCTGGCCGAACCACTCCAGCCGACAGTCACACTTCCAGGGGTTATAACCCACCCTGACAGCTCCGAGTCGAGGCAAGCCTACCAGTGTCCTCTCATTCAGAGTAGTGATGAAGTTTTTCTGCAGGTTGATTTCTCGCAGGTTGGTGGCTCCCACGAAGGCATCCGATGCCACGGTGGTGATTTCGTTCCAGGATAGGTCCAGGTGCGTCAAAAGCGTTAGATTCCGCACGTTTGGAACCGTCGTTAGACGGTTGTTTTTCAGGTGAATTTTCCTGAGTTTCTTGAAGGATGTGAAGCCGACGATAGAGACATTATGAATTGTATTAGAGGCGAGATTCACTTCCTGTAGGTTTGGCAAATCACAGCTGACAAGGAAATCAATGTTGTACAATACATTCCTCTGCAGATCTAAATTCTTTAGGTTTTGCAAATACTTAAAGGTGTCCGGTCCAATGACTTCCAAGCGATTATTTCCGAGGTTGAGATATTCCAATTCGGCGCCTTCCGAAAAAAAGACGTCGGACAAATTTGTGAGTTGATTGAAGCTTAGGTCCAGACGTCTGAGTTTCCTCTGACGTGTGAACACACCAAAGGGTAGCCCGCTGAGCTGATTGGCGCTCAAGTCCAAGTTGGTTAGCTCTTTGAGATTCAAGAAGGCGTTAAAACCCAAGCCCATAAGTCCGTTTTCAGCGAGATCCAAGATCTCCAAGAAAGGAGAGATGCCGGGAAATAGCCAGGCCGCTGTGGCGTTGTCGTTTGGCCACTGGTCGGACATCGCGTCTATCGAATACGCTCTCCGTAAGTCTAAGAGGCGGAGGTTGAACAAGCCCACTAGCCATGCAGGTGTTAAACTCCGGAAGGAGTTGTCTGACAGATACAACTCCTCGACGCTCTCCAAACAGTGAAATGATCCGTGCTGTACCGTGTGAATACCGTTCCTCTTTAAAGACAGTACTTTAAGTTCAGTGGCATCCCCCATGCAACCTTTGGAGAGAATCGTGATGTTGTTATCATCCAAGAGAAGGGTCTGTAGACGAGGCAGCCCCGCAAAGCTGCACTTGGCCAGGATGTCAATGCTGTTAGCGGTCAGATCCAGCAGTTGCAAGCGACCAAGATTGCGAACCTCAGCGGGCACGGAGTCCAGCCTGTTTCCCGCCAGGTATAGCGCGCTGACGTTGCCGATCCATTTGAAGGCTCCCTCCTCGATCCTGCTGAGGTTACAGCGAGAGAGGGACAGCAGACGGGTATGGTTGATCCTCTCCAGGTCGTCGTTCCTGATCACTCCCAAGGCGTTGTTGTCGAAGGAGAAGATTTGATAGTTCCTTGGCAGACTGTCTGGAATCCGCCTCAAGCCTACGTTAGTGCAGTTGACTACCATGCGAATATCATTGCAATCACACCCTTGTGGACACACTGGGGCCATCTCTGCCCCTGTGGCTGCCGCGATCAAAATGACCAAGAGCACCACTTCAAGCCTGAGCAGCATGGTGCCACATTTTCCTTTGGCCATCTCCCGGGTAGAGCAGACTGTCTGTTTTCTTCTCACCACATGGCGAACAGAATCCTCTGGCTTATTCCTCACCATCCAACCGTCCGCATGGGTCATCCACGTCCGGAATCGGAGCGTCATGTCAAAGACGGAGCAAGCCAAAGGAATTGAAGACAACGCCATCGGGAACGCGCGCATTAATTCGATCGAAGATAAAACAAAATTGCACCGATCCCTTTGTACGGAAACCCGTGTGCTGCACTACACGGGGAGGATTTCTTCCGCGCTCTTGTCTTAGTGAACGATCCTAACCACAATTTCCGTTCAATGGTAATAAAGGAGAACTGTGCATCCACGGGTGCCGGTGATGAGGAGATGGAGTCGTAAATCTAATCCCTGGTGAGGTTTATTCCAACCCGTTAAGCATCGCGTGAAGAGGCCCCTTCCCCATTCTGCTGGCTGCGCTCCGCTCATCCGATCACACCCCTCTCAGTTGTACCGTAGCACTGTTGCGCTCAACCCGTGTAAGGATGATTGGACTGGACGCTAGTCTCTTCCTCATCAGTGGTAATCTTGCTCTGTCCAGGCTCCCCCATTTGAAAATAACCCTGTCCACGACACAAGGCCGATGAGTCGAACGAGCGATGTCACTGCAGGATAGAAAGGGAGAAGTCAGGGAGAGAACTTGGTCAAATGTTCATGGAGAATAAATGGATAGCGTTGGGTGTGGGGCTTAATAAAAAGGTGAGGAAATGCCGAGGGCCGTGCACCTGACACGAAACCTCAACAGAAAGTCTCCTGGGAAACCATGCGAGGGAGGGGCTTGAGTCTGTGGCACTGCCCGCTCTAATGCATGGCGCCGAAATCCAACCCACTCGTGTTGGCATTGCACGAGGGACAGAAGAGTTCGTGGTTTCAAGCTTATGTCTGCATTGTAGTGCCAGACTTTTACATTTTGCTTTACGCTGCCGTATCCCACAGACCTCTTACGCCGACGATTAAAACCCTATAGGCGCAAAATTAGGTGAACTATAACCCTTACATTACGAGAGCTATACTAAGGTTCCCCGTCAGTATTCCCTCGTTATGAATTACGTACTCTACTCAAATCCAACATCACGAAGCGTTATAGGACACAGTGAAGCTTCGAAGCGAGTCCATGATTAGAATTTTCATTTTGATTTGTCCCGGTTAAAAGACTCCTCCTATTTTGTGAGTTGAAGGAATGCATTTTATATCGAGAAACTTCGGCTAGTGGTGTATCGACTCGAGTTAAAGGCATGTGAATTTATGTAACCATCATTATTAAATGCGGCCGAACTAATCATTCGACTATAATATCGAACCGACGGTAAATACATTGGAGACTAATTTGTCAATTGTTATACGTCCAATGGCGTTAACTTAGGAAGATCTGCACAGAGGAAAATGTGCTAGGGATTAAATATGATTGCGTATAACTATCCATAATTTTTATTATATGACTGAACGCCGTGTTTTACGACAGATGAACTCTATTGATGTAGGTCAGTCTCAGCGTGAAGGTTTTAGGGATTTATACGGGACGGGCGACCATGGAGACGGCAGAACATGTGCTGCGACTGCCGGTACGGTCGTATTAGCAGCCTGCTGAGCAGCAGAATGCAGACATTCAGATGCCAGTGTTGTTAGTGACCCGCAGGAAAATGCTCATCAGAGGAATGCAGGAGGCAAAGGAAACGAGGAGCTTACAGCCGCCGTGCCAGGTTATCGTTGCAAAACCATGCCAAGTTACATTTGGATATCATTGCAGTAAATACAGTTTCCAATTTCATTCGCCAGGCAATTAACTTTGATAAGACGCGAATGTCATCGGCTGGCCTATAATACCGACTGACCAACCCAATAAACAAAGTCTACCAACAAAAGTCACCATTCACTGACGGAAACTGTACTTTCCCCTATACATGTAACAATAGATAGGCTACTTTGGTATCTCCATTTAACCATACCGTGCATTTATGATATCCTACCTTGCATATACTAGGCCCCATCCTAGTGTTATGAATAATTGAAGTGCTCATCAACGTAGCACTCCGTTTATTCGCGAGATGAATTGCTAATGACCCCTTTTCGATACGCTTGACTAGGGATGAAGTAGGTATCGTCTTCTTGCTTGATGCCGTGCCATCTATTCCCGGGTCGGGTCGGGTGCCCATAGCAAGCAGCCAGGCAGCGTGGGTGTCGGGCAAACGTGCAAAATGACCCCGTGTCCGGGCCCACACGCTGTGTCCCTCACAGCTATCAAGAATCGAGTCGCCGAGTAGTGGTGTAGTTAATACGCTCTAATGTCCTATACCTTCTCCACTCGCGTGTCTGAATATAGCTGATATGTCAGCGGAGATATTGTGTTTGGTATCAGATTGATGAATTAAAGAGAAGATGGCGGCGCGGTCCCGGCCATCAATCTATATGTTATCCATATACCATATGTTTTAAGTTGTCGGACCATATATACGCCTGTACTGCCCTGGAAAGATGTTTGGTACAGAAATCTTCGCGTAGTCTTTGGACAAAGACAAAGAAAGCAAAACGTATAATGTCTGATACTTCGCATCTTTGATACACATACACAGATATGGTATTACAAAAAATCCACTTGCTATCTACGCTTTCGTAACTTTTTAAGTGCCTTGCATTTCAACATTCTAAGTGCGCATTTGTTTATAGTCGTCCTTGCTCCTGCCAGAACGCCGTGCTGCCATGCGGCGGTACTGTTGTGTAATACTAAGGAAAGACATGCCTTTAACACATTCCGCCGTTGGTGGGGGAATTTCAGTGTACAAACCTAATGGCTTTTCTTGATGTTAAATCAACAATCAAACAGTTCAGTAGGCTACGTATAGTTGGTCGGTCCGTCGGTTGGTCGTTGGGAAGGTTGGTTAGTAATTCCTAACAAAACGACTTTTAGTGTAATCATATTTCAAGGGCACGCATCCTTTATCCTCGGTTTTTGGGTAATAAGCAATTAAGCTAATACGAAGCTAGTTAGTGCACTCCATGCTCTTAAGTGCGCCAGTCACGTTCA